>VYYI01000012.1:0-91271 GCA_021029175.1 Bilobella aurantiaca | reverse complement strand
AAGTATTTCAAGTTTTGTGAAATACAGTTGAAAATACTAAATCAAGAATAATATTATTTTAGAAATATTAAAAACAAAGAATAGTTGCGGACGAAACCCTTGGGAAAGAGGCTTCATTTATAATTTGTAAAAGCGTAGAAAGTTATTGATTAAAAATTTGTCCAAATTCAATTGACCAGAATTGATTTTCATTTTGGAAATTTTGTATGTACGGTGAATGTTTTTGAAAATTGGACTAATGCAGTATAAATTGAAAACGTGATAGCATTAATTGCTTCGTGTATGCAATCCCTAGGGGAAATGTCGAAATGCAAATACCTCTTACAATGCCTGTTTTCTAAATTTTCCAGACGGGAAGCGTTCTAAATTTCTCCATGATACGAACTAGTTTTTGAAGTAGGTGTTTATTTTTAGACAAAGATTCGAAAGCTCTACCCTTGACATTTTGCATATGTCACTTCCATTCGGAAATCGCTGAACTTCAATCTCATCTCACCCTCTCCATATAACTTTTTCTGGATGACGCTGATTGAATATTTTAAAAATAGGAATTCTCTCAAAGCGTTCTTTGCAACCTTTAAACCCATTATAACAAGCAGATTTCGAAAAAGTAATAATTTTTTTTACAACTTTCTCTTCAAACGCCTACAAACACCGACATTTCCCAAAGCGTTACTCTTACATAGTAAAAATGGAAGTTTTTTCTTACTGTGTGTGCGTGACAAAGTGGCAAAATCGAGGGCCGGGTTTCACAAAAAATCATTTGAACTCTCTCAGCCCTAATTTTGGGCATCGGGTTTGTTTTACTACAAACCCAAGTTTTTTTTTCTTTAAAAGTGAAATAGGAAAATTTTGGTTTACATATTTAACATTAAACAAACAAGCCCGTCCTAGAACAATGAGATGCAAATAAATATCCTCCTCTCTTATTACGGGCTTGTTTGGCTTACAATTTTAAACTTTCAAAATTTCAAATTGGTAGATACAATGAATACAGTATATGTTCGTAATTTTTTAGACACTGCGTTTTGTGCTACGAGTTTGCTTGAAAATCAATGAAAGTATCAAGCACTCTTTTCTCAATTTGCTTTAACATGTAATTTTCTGTTCAAACAGAAGTTGTGAGGCCAATTTTTGCGCTTTGCAGCACATTTTTCTAATTTCAAAACCAGGAGAGCATAACTTTGTTGTCAACAAAGAAATGATTTTGTACTCCTTATGCAAAACGCCGATTTCATTTTGTAGACTTGATTCTATTTTCCGATTGAGCGCTACATATTTCCTCCACATTTTCTTCCCCCGAATTGAAGTAAAATTTGAATGTTTTGAAGCGTGTCATTCGAAGTAAGAGCGCTGGAAACGCTGCTCTAAATAGAGAAATAGCTCGCAGGATTTACAAACGTGAGGTGCTTCGAGAGCATGGAAGGTAAGGTGTCCCGGAGAAAGCGCTGGAATATGCTGGAGAAAACAATTTCCATAATCTGAATTCGAATAACAAAGGCCTATTTAGTCTGTGCTGAAAAGAAACAGTGCTTTCTCCGGCGCCTCAAGTAGTCGTGTCAAATTGAAATAGCAAGAACTTTCTCCTGTCAAAGAAAGCGGAAACAGATTTCCAAACATTTCCATAATCCCCCTAAGCCCCTCTAATGAGATGGCTTCGGCTTAAATTCAAATTGGCAACGCTACCCGCCAAGCTTCACGAGATTCTAAAGGCGGCGCACACTTCACAGAATTAACTTAAATTTACCTACGCCTCTCCCCTACATGATCTAACGCTAATTCTGCCCGACAGGTAAAACGCGGCCTCGGCAAGCACGAAATCGACTTTCTCCATGCTCATCGCCATCATCCCTACCTCACTTCCAGCACTTCCAGAGCCTCGCGCCAAATTTCAAATCTCCAGGCCCTCGTCCAATCAAGTCGAATCTCCAAGTCCCTCGATTGGGACGAATTCCCACTTAGCCTACACTCACCCTTCTGGGAACCCTTCGTCGAAATTGCTCCAGAACCACCTGAGGTCCAAGGTGCCTCCGGAGGGAGTCAGGGCGGATTTACTGGAGAAAACTATTTTTACTACACGCGTCCTGGAATAGCCCAATTTATACAGGAGGCTCCGGACGAGGAGGATTTTGTCCTTCAGCACATAGCAACAGAGCCCAAGCCGTTGACACCTGGACAGGCGGTCGTTGGGCACGGTCAGCGCGTGGTGGTGGTGCCAACGTGTGACAACTGCCTCAGCCGTAGGGCCTCGAACTTGACACAAAAAATCGAGGGCTTGACGTCCAAGTTGCAGGTAGAGGCAGCAGGCAAAAATGGGAAAAGGAAGGACAGCAGTTCAGAGCTGGGCGTGGAGTCGCCGACGACCATGGCGGAGTTGCAGGCGAGACCGCCGCGGCCCTCTTTGACCTTTACGCTGCCAATTCCACAATTGACCTTGACAGGTCAAGAGGAGGTGACCCCCGCAGTTGAAGAGAAGCCCAAGGAGGTTCCTGCTAGGAAAAGTACGGCAGTCCCGACCTACTATTCCTCGTCGCTGGACCATGGAACCGTGACCGAGAAGGAGCACGTCGAGGGGCGGAGCAAGTCGTCGACGCTTCCGACCATTGACAGCAAGCACATTGTCGCAATTAGAAACGCTGAAAAGCGGCGACGCTTCTTTGCTCGGAAACAAACCAATTCCGCTCCAGATTCTTTTGAAGCGAGTTCGTTCTTCCATGTGTCTACGCAAGGAGTCATCAATACGACACGTAAGACGCTTTAAATGATTTCAATTTACACTACATTATTTTTCAAAATTCACAAAAAAAAATATCACAATAAAATTTGCTTTCAAACAAGTTAAAAACACAACTGGTAATTTGTCCTGATCTTTTTTTTAATTAGAACAATTTTATGAAGTGAATTGCAAGCACGCTCCTTTACCAAACATACTATGACATTAAAATTGCGCACGCTCAGAAATATTTCCTCTTTTCTAATTTGTTCCAAAGTAGGGTTTTAGGACAGGTGAAAATTAATCACAATAATTGTCCTACCTGGAAATTTTCAAAATTTAATCCCACTCAAATAAATGAAGGCGTACTTAAATGACTCTATTCATAAACACCTACGCTACAGCCTGTTTTTCTCAGTTTTAAGTGAACATTTTGAAACGAAACGTTTTGGAAAACGGTTTAAAACATAGAAAGGTTTTAGTAGTGTGTCTTTTCACAAAATGTGAAAGCTGGAGGAGGAATGCTTTTATTTTCGACTTGAGCCCTCAGTCAATTGCTTATTACCAAATCCCTTTCGTTTAATTATTAATGAATAGCGTGGGAAATGAAACAAACCGCGCGTACTAATGTGGTTTTACTTTTCTAACGTTAGGCAAACCACAGAGAGACTTTGGGTGAAAGCAGGAAGAGAAAGTTGAGAAATTCCACAATGAAAAACCTGTTGATTGTTGATTTCCTTCCTGATAGGGATGCTGGGAAATTTACAGAGCGTTTTTATGTCGTTCGTGAACCGCAAAAAAATAAAAAAAAATTATGAAAATTAAAAACTAGTGAACTTCTTTTTTTCAAAATACTAGGAATTGTCACATTAGTATAGAAAAATTGAACTAACAAAAATTACATAAGTTAGGATGGTATTAGTAATGTAATATTATAATTTTTCAAAGTAATTAAAGATTTTTTTTCTAAGATTTTTTCAAAAATTGATGAATTAAAAAAAAACTTCATTTTACCTCCAAAATTATTTCCAAATAGAGTTAAAGGCAATTAAAATGTAAAAATAATTAGATTTCGATGAAATAGAAATCCTTAAGTGGTACCACCTCCTTCTACCAGGCACTTAACCTGAATTTTTAACCGTACTTGAACACCGAGGAAAAAAAGGCTCTGTACTTGAATTTGGCTGGGAAGTAGATGGACTTGAAGCGACTACAAAGGGAAAGTAGGGAATAGAGAATTGACATAAAATATTTATGACCTCTCAACTTAACCACATCGTTAGCCTTCCCTTGTTGACTCAACCAAACACTACATAATGCCCATACGGACCATTTCTACCACAAAGAAAAAAAGTTCTGTACATACGAGGCTCTCGGTATAATTTTAATTTTGCATTAAATTGAAAAGCGTTAAGGGGGTATTTTGGAGCACAATTGAATTTTACACCTGAGCAAATACTAACAGGAGAAATGAACTGAGGCGCATTTGGATTCTGCAACTATTTCTGAAAAAAGTGACAACTTTTGGTGGTTTTCAGTTTTAAATTTTAATTGCGGCCAATTACCCAGTTTTTTTTTATTATATAATTACTTAATGTAGTAATTACTCCAATTATTATATTTCTTCTTATAAATAATTAGTTTGAGGAAGTAATTCGCTCTGAGTGACCACGAAGGAAAACAGAAGCCAAGTTTAAGCTTTTTTAGTGTTTTTTTTTCTTCTTGTTAACTTTGTCAATGCACAGAAGCCATTTGATTCAGAGCTGTCGTTTCGTTCTTGACGTTATAAAATTACAGAGGTCTTGTTTAGTTCTTTTTCAGAATTTTTTTTTGTGAACACGAGCAATTTTTTTCAGTTTGTTTAGTTTCTATTTTTGGACTTTCTTTCAACTTTCTCGGATCTTGAGTGGTCAAATAAATCCAAAGAATAAAAGCGAGTGCCCATTTCACTGACGTCTGCAAATCTAGAAATGAAACCAAAAGTGCTAGTGCTAATAATACTCTATTCGACGTGAGACAATGACCAAGAATCATGTCACTAATGTCAGTTCCAGCGATCCCTACGCTCAAACAGCGATTTTCAATAGCATAAAAAGATCGCTGCAAAAAAACGAAAACGGAAGCCAAGGAAAGCTTTTTACTGAATTCGCAAGACTTTCCTTCCTTTTGGGAGTAGATCGGTAAAAAAATTTTTAACAGTTTCCATACAGCAAATCACTATAAATTTCGAAGGTTCCATTCAGTGGATCGGCAATTCTGTTTTACAGTTTCCATTCAGCAGATCGGTTAAAAAAATCATATCTTGGAAAAAGTGATCGTTTCTACGTGAGTCCAATAAAAAAAAGGCACATTTTAGAAACTATTTGGGAGGGCTTTTTTGAAATTAAATTGATTTAAGCTTGACGCGATGGGATTCACTGCTACGGCTTATACGACGGTGGGATTTGTCAGAGAATTTTGAACCGCTTTTGTACAATTCTGTTTGAACATGTTCTAAATTGGTTCACTTCACCCGGAGGTTCTGGAGTCTTTCAGGAAGCGTTCCAGCGGTTCCAGGTGGGTATTCCACTCGAAATGATCTTGAGGGAATTATCCCTTCTAAAATGCTCCCGCTCGCTCTGGCTTCATAATTATTTTGCTCTAATGAGCAGAGCAGCTTGCTCCGAGGAAGAAGCCTCGAATTTTCAAAAAAAAAACTTCTGGCACAAATCACTAAAGCCGAAAGAACGGGATCTGGAAAAAGCGGCTTTATTTCCCTCAAAAACTAATTTTATCTCCTCCAAAAACGCTACTGGTTTTATCTTTCTAAAATAAATTTCGTTTTGAACAGAACAGAACGGACAAAAATGGAGGCAGAGCGGCGCGCCTCTCTAAACATCTTGTATCAAATTTTTTCCTTATAAATTCTTCCAGAATTGTTTCACCAGCAATAAAAATTTTAAATGACTTTTATTCTGCTGGAGAAAGTGAAAGCATGTCCAGGAGGCGTGCAAAATTAAAACAAAAGGGAGAGCCTGTCGTGTCAAGGGCTTAAAATCTGTGTAGAGCTTAAGAATTGAAGCTAATTAGATTAAAAACATGAGAACGTTTCTCAGACGTCAATTTAGAGTGTAGCGCCGCCCTACTCCTTCCTCTGCATCACTTTCTTCTCCTCTCTCCTATGAAATTAGGTTTGGAAATTGAATTGGCTTTACATTATTTTTTCTTCACTTTTCCCCGCTTTCTCCAACTGTAAAGTACATTTATGCAAAGGAGAAAGTACTTTGAAGTGAGAAAATCTTAGAGTAAAGCATGTCTTATTAGATTGTGTAGTTCGCGTCAAAGAGGCCATTTGAACTCGAGAGGTAAGGAGTTGAATTATGAGAGTTCGAGTGGTGCGCGGCGGCCTTGAGACACTGTACACTTGTAGGATTCGAATATAAAGGGACACTAATTGTTAGCCTTTTCTGCATCAGCGCTACTTTTGAATAGATTCTAAATAATGGATGGAGGACTGTCAAGGAAAAGGGGCCCTTTGTTTGGCAGGAGACAAAGGGCCGCAGCAGCATTCTTCGCTGTCCCTTCCATCATCGGAATTTGGCACAAGTTGGCGGAGAGACTTCATTTAAAAACAGGGCTGTTTCGGTTAGAAAGAGAAAGTTAGTTTCAATTTCAAGATTTTGGCAGGAGAAAGTCTAAGGGACAGGGAAATCCAAAGGGATCAAAAGGAGACAGGGATCTTCCCAAAAGCCCTTCAAAACTACATCGGCGGCGCAAAGTATAGTCTTTTGGGCGACATGCTGGACCACCTACGGGTCTTCCCCCATTTCTATTCATGTCACCTAGACCCAAAACCGGTTATGTCATATCGAACGAGACTCATCGTCATCTGCCAAAGGTTGAAAAACGTTTCCGGCCTCGTCACGGCCAGAGCTTCCGCTCCTACGCCGTTAATTTCCGAACGGTGAAATGGGAATGAATGAATTTAACGATCGAGAAACTGAAGAAAAAAGTTAGCACCGCATCTTTTAGTAACCGCCCTCGTTCAAAAACTTTTCAAAGCTTATGATTGTTAAGGAAATTTGTTTGTTGGATGCTGTTCAAAAAGTTGTTCAAATGAGTAGTTTCTCTTTTTTATGTTGTGTTTTCTCATCTCTCAGTAAGAAAAATCTTGTAAAAAAAATCGAATTTTTCATAAGAAACCCTTTAAATGTTGAAATGTTTTATGAAATATTTTGATTTTGAAATTCGTTTTTGTCTAGGGAGGGTGTGCCAGGAGGAGAGAGTTAAAGAAAGTTGTCAAAATGAATTCGTCGCAGCGATTTTTGACCTGTGACCTTTGAAGCGCTTAAATTTTTGTAAACGTAATGTTTTGAAAAGTCCTCTTCACGTTACTGTGTCCGTCTTTCCAGGGAGACTGTGTGGGAACTGTAAGGAACCTGTGACCAATTGCCTGGACGGCGTTCTGCGAGCCACCAGGCGGGACCGCCCTGACCCCGCCGCGGCCACGCCCTCCGTCGAAGGTACGAACGACCCACCGCTCTTTGTCTTGTCGGCCATCGTCTCGACGTGGCCCCCTTCTTTGACTCTCTCTGTCTCTGTGCACCCTCCTTAATGTTCCAGTCGTCCCTGTCTTTGAGCGTTGTAGTTTTAGTCCAGCCCTTAAACGTTCTATCGGTCATTTTCACTGGTTTATTATTAGACAGAGCCCTTAAGGGGTCTCCGCCTGTACCTGTCAAGTGAAGGTAACCATAACTCTGTTCAAGTTGACAGGACATGGGAATAGGTAAAGCGCTTTAATTTTAGTCATGAAAATGAACCGGTGATCGAAATGCGTATGACCTCCAGCGCTATTCCAGCGCCCTAGACTTCAAAGGAATTGAATAAGGACGTCAAAGGGAACTCTGGAGCGAGTCCCATGCCTTTCTAGGCACTGTAACCTTTGACCTTTGCAGCCTGTAATCCTCGAGTCAATTGGACTCTGAGCACGCGTCACTCTACCTGTCATATGTCACTTCTATAATGCACGACGTCAGAACAGGCCGCAATGAGCACGGAAGTTCGGGAAGGGTTACCGAGGAGCCTTGACCTGTAATCCGGATCAATTTCGACCAATCAGCGACTGCCTCTTGCTTTTTATTAGCATTTCATTTATCGTTCCAAACCTTTTTGCAGCGTCAACAATATTTTCCAGGAGATAGATCGCCTTTCCGAAGAGGGAAAAGTTGTCCAATTCGTTAGAAGCCAATTAAAATTGACTCACGACATCAAACGGTGTTCTTAAGGCTTTAAAACGCTGTAGAATTCAGAAGTGTACCACTTGTCATTCCCTCTGAAATCTAGAGTCATAAAATAGTCTTTAATTGGCTCATTTTCGAAAATCATTTCAAAGAGCGTCTTGCGACAGTGACAAAAACAGGAGTTTATTACATTGTAAGCTTTATTCACAAAATCAAAACCAAATCATTACTATTTAAATTACGAAATTTCACTCATTTTCATTTTCAACTTTCTCCACCTTCAAAACACCTCGAAACCTACAATACTCTTTTTAAAAATCAGTTTCTTTTCATTTTTTCTCTTTCTTCCACTTGTTTTCACTTTCGAAAAAAAAATCCAGAAAACTCTCTTAAAAAAACTGCATTTCATTTTTTTTTCGTGTTACTTTACTTTCACACCATTTTATGAAACGCATTCATAATCTAAAACTAAAAAAATAAATTCTAAAATTTCCAGTTTGGGAAAGCGAAATCCGAACAGCTCGTTGCGGGAACGTGTCCGTGACGCACGTATCCGAGCTTGATTTTCCCGATGCAGATCCGCCGTGTCACTTTTGCTGTGAGCAGGCCTCGACCGCCATCCACGATGAATCTCGCCTTCAAATCGTGAGCGGAGGTAAGGGAAATGACGTTTAATCCAGAAATTGCATTTTTTCGAAATGATCTGTAAAGTCTTCATGTGCCAACATACCTTTAGCATCGTAGTGAGAAGTGCGTAAAGAGCCCGTATCTTCCCTAGGACTTGCCAAGTGAAGTGTGAAGTTAAGAGGCCGTTTTTGGCAGGGCCGAAGCGTAGTTAAGGTAGTTTTGGCTCCAGCGACTCCATTCTTGCCACCTTAAAACGCTTCTTTATTTTTAAACCTTGGGAATGATTTGGACTGAAGGTTGCCAGAGCTCTGTCTTGACTTATTAGTCCATTTCATCTTGACAGGGAAATAAGTCAGCTCCAAATAGTTGGGAAAGTGACATTTGCCAAGCTTAGCGCAACACACTTCGCAATTTTCTGTGACAGAGGTCTTAATTGTCCCATCTAAATTAAACACGACGCTACGCAATTACTCACAGTTACACAACTAAAACCTCAATTAAGCCACTCTCTTACAGAGATCAACCCAAACCGCATACCCTCTACTTAAAAAAAGTTGCTCACTAAAAAAAATTGAACCCAAAAAAGCATTTAATTCAGAAGTAATTGTAACTTCAATTTTCTATTGTGCACCATAAGCACAATAACTGAGCAGACAAGAAAGAGTAAAAACAGAGAAATGAAAAGCAGAGAAAGCGAAAAATCAGAAAAAAAAACTAGAACATACAGATAAACAAGGACACAAATTTAGGGAAAACATACGAATCATGAAATTGCAAAAACATTAATTTTTCGGCTGTTTCTCGGTTGCTGTCATTTCACATTGTATCGGTTTTTGTTTTCTCGGTATTTCTCTTTTTGTTTTTTGCCTTTTCGGGTTTTGCTTCCTCTGTTATGAATATGAAATGGAAACTTTTAACGTTAGTTTTATGTTTTAATTTACCTTATAAAACTCCCTCTAACTGATACTGAAGCCTTAAATAGCCGGTGTATTTGTAATTTGTATTTTTACTATTATGAGGTGGAATCAGCGATTTTCAGATAAATGATGAATGAGCGATTTGCAAGGGCGCTGTAAAATTTAAATGTGATTGACTAGCCTTGACTGTAAAGTGACTGTTTGCTGTGAAAGTGATCTGTTTTTCTTTACTCTAGGTCTTGTGAGGAGTCGTGATGGAAGTGCTCGGAGTGGAGCGAGTCCCTACATCAACCTTCCGTCGCCCAATGTTCAGGCAGAGGTACGGCCCTTATAATTTACTAGATTTCTGCCAGGCCCTTAACTGCATTAAATGAGACACTTAATCCATTAGTAGGGCCTGGATCAACAGAGCTTGGAAGACAGTGTAGCTGGCAGTACTACTGCCAGTACCTCCATCCTCCTTTCACTTTTCACTTTCTCCTCTTTCTTTTGTTACACATAACAAAGAAAGGAGGCTTCATTTCAGCTCTCACAATTTCACAAAGCCTTATTACCTTCCTTCGAGGCACTTACCTCCTATGGATGATTGATTTCATCACTTTTATATAAATGATTTCACTATTATCCCTTTATACTATCACTTTATTTCACTAGCACTAACGCTGCTCCTTCCCACACTTCCAGCAAAGCCTGACGCACTAAGGTTAAGGATAGAACTTAGGAAACAATGGTTGACGTAACTTTGCTTAAAATTAGTGAATTTTACTAACCGAGTTATACGTAAACGGAACCAAAATAATTACTAATTAAAGTAATACGAATTACTTATGAGTAAAATAGTAGCAGTAGCAGTAGAAGAAACATAAGTAGCAGTGAAATTAGTTATTAGTAAAAAAAAATTCTTGAATTTTTTTTTAATTTAAATTTTAAAATGCACAGCTTTAGGGAGGGAGCTTTATCAGAAAGACATGTATGTTGATGCTTTTGTATGGGTTTTTTTAGAGTAAATTTGAAGTTGTTTGAAATTGATTTTTTGAAAATGAGAAAAGTGGGTTATTGAGTGGGCTGTCATTGGTTGATTGGTTGTTTTGGTTGGCGGTTGAGAGAAAGTGGAAATAATGGAAAGATGAGAGGAGAAAGCACTTGGCTAATTAATAGGAAGCCCTGCGTCTTCCAGCCGCTTTTTCCTGGAACGTTCTGGAGCTCATCTCCATGAAGTTTCTGGCTTGTAAGTTGTCTCTCAAAAATCAGATTGCTCCATCTTCTTGATTGCCAAACTTTGTTCCTATTGGTCTTCCGTAGTCGGCAAGTGTAAACAGAGACTATCAAGGCCCTTCCAGAGCCCTTCCAGGGCTCTCCAAAATACAGCCAACTTGGATTAATATTCTTCTAATGGCTTCTCAACATGCACACTTTCACTTTTTTTCACCCATTATTCTCACAAGTAATGAGAAAAGTTTTCGAAGCTAAGAATAATTAGACTATGGATGGCAAGCAACAGCACAAGTCTCACTTGAGCCTTAAGTCCCTCCAATGAGATGCAATGAAAAAAGTTTTAATTTTAAATACTTAACTTCAGTTAATTAATCCCGAAGATTAATGCACGTCGAACTCGACAGTACGCTTTGAAAGTTCAATTAGCAATCTGACAGTGCTAAAAATTAAACATCGCGTATTGCTAAAAGCATTAAAAAAACACTGCTCGGGGAATGTTTTCCTGGTGAATATCATTTAAAATTATTTGAATTTTTGCTTGTGGCATTCTTTTTTTTTTTTTTTTAGAATTTTTTAGAAAATAATGTTAGAGATTGCTTCTGAGTGAAAGCGTCTTTCCTAAATGAATAAAGGAAAAGTTAGCCTTTTTTGTGTTTGTTTAGTAATTGGATGTTTAACATTTGGATTTAAAAACATAGCAATTTAGAGAACAATTTGCAAAAGAACTGCTCAAATGCTTTTTTCTTAATTAAAATTGTTTTAAAAGAAGTTAATTTACTATTTTGTTTATGAATTTTGAATGTTGCTTTAAAATTTAAATGATTTTTTCTAAATAAGAGTGGTAATTAGGAGCTAAAGATGCAAATTCTTAGGAACTCTTAGCCAGGCCTTTTGTGCAAATTTATTTTCTAAGATTATGAAACATCTCTGAAAAGCTTCCGGGTCACCTGTTTGAACAATAATTTAAGTTAGAACGCTACAACCCAAAGTTTTCGACGCCTCTTATTCATTCCACAGTGATTTATGTTCCTTGTTTTGCAAACTTCCCCTTCGCTCTGTAAAATAATACACTTCTGGGAGGTTTGGAAAAAGGTTTTTTGGAGGATCAAAAGCCTTGTTGCAAGGCCTACATTTCCAGAACGAGCCTCACAAATATTCAATTCAATAACATTCTAAGTGCAAATAAACAAAAAGTTAGCGCCAAGTCCGCTTTCACTGCCCATATTTCGACGCTTCTGGCCTTTCTGCGGATAAGAACTTTCACCGCCTCAGCCGCCGCTTTCTCTCCAAAGCCAAAATACTCCTTCATTAAAATTCATAAGGATCCTCGCCAAAAATGAGCTAGTTATCATACTCTAATACGCAGCAGGTGAAAGCTGCCTGTATTTTACAACATGCCTCAAAATTTTTCAAAAAAGCGCTGCGAAAGCATATTTTAAAAAACAAATTCCATCTTGTAATTCAATTTGGTTGCCTCTTCTCCACTTTCAAACAAAATTACTTTTTGAAAGTTCGAATTTTTAAGAATAATTTTGAATGATTCAATGTTTGTTTTTTTCAGAATGGCGGGGCCAGCGTAGCCTTCGGCAGCATTGACCTCTCACCCAGTATGTCCCAGACCCAGAGTCCGGCCACCCACACCCACCACACGGGCCACAGCCACCACAAGGGTGGGACCAAGGACAGTACTCCAGGGAGCCGCGCATCGTCCATTCCGAGCGCCAGCTGCGCCGCCGCTACAAAGAAAGCCGACGAAGAGGACCCACTTGTTGGTCCTCCAGTATCCTCCCTAACTCGACGGCCAGCACTCGTCCCACCCAAAATCATGTCAGATGCTGACTATGACCACGAGGCGGAGCGGGACAAATGCTGCAGGTAATTGGACCAAAAGTGATTCAATTTCAAATGACTTCCAGGAAATTGGAGGAAATCAGTTTATGTTGACAAAGGGAGGACTTCTGGAAGTCCAGTAATCTCTGGAGTCTCTTTTCAAAATGTTCTGGAAAGGGGATTGAGGACGTTGTTGTCTTTTCCCATGTGATCAAAATCTAATCTTGTGCCGACTTCGTTAGTTGGGCTGAAAGCTCTGAAAGGTCAAATGGTGGTAGGCATGTCAAAAGCGGGGCAGAGCTCTGCGCCGCCTTTGAGGAGTCCCACCGTCGTCGGTTTACCAGCAGATGAGATCGACTTTCTTGGAAAGCGCTTACTTTGGAACGACGACGCTGCGCCGCTCCAGGAAGTTCGGCTCTTCTGAAACCTGACTCCCAAAAACCCTGAAATGTCACATGGCGACTTAGTTTCACCTGCTGACGGAGGCAGAAGCATCTGTGGCAGATTAGGCGGCAGATTTAAAATGGGGTTCCAGAGTATGACAGAGCCAGGAGCCACTCCAGAGCTTCGATAAACTCTACTGACAGCAAGGCCTCTCTTCGAAAACGCTTCCAAGGAAAATATGAAGAAGGAAAAGTGAAGGAAGAGCTTGAGAGACAAAAGGGAAAATAAATAAAGTCCTTTAAATTTGAAAAACAAGAAAAGGCTTTTTGGAAAGGCTTTTTTTTTGTTCGAGCTGTAACTCCCAGATTTCGAGCTTTATTTTAAAATGGAAATCGTATGCAGGAGGGAATTGACAGTAATTAGAACTTATGTGTAGCTCCTCCTTTGGAAAAGTAAATCTTATCAAAGCAGTTTCATTTGATGTGAATTTGGTGGAATATGAAACGCTGAAGAGGTGCTGAATCGCTGAAAACGTTATGAGGCGTTTATTACAACTTCCAATTCCCACCTTATTTTTATTTCGGGAAATTTAAATTTTGGAAGGAGCGATGCTTTCTCCTAGGACAAAATCTATCGATATAACTTAGTAAAGCTCACAAATTATATTCGATTAAACGTGAACATTTTTCATTTATTTATGAAAGTTTTTTTGAAAGTGAAAGTATGAAAGAAATTTTTTACAAAAAATCTTCATTCTAATTTAGCGCAAATTATTATAGTAAATATAAATAGTATAATATTAGTAATAAATTGTTGATCATGTGGGATAATTGTGGTAAATCACAATTGAAATTATGTGAAATCAGAACTCCATCCCTCACACCTACGGTAAAGCATCTGACTCCACTACCTGTCAATTAGCGGTTTGGCAAAGCAGGGTGACAGCGTAATTTAATTCTGCACTATTTGTTCTAGTCGAAGCAGCGATGACAGTACGAGTCCGCGAACGCGGCGGAGTTCCGTCGTCGTAATTCCGCCGATGCAGATTTGTCCCGGTGATCTTCTCGTCTACGGAAAAGTTCTGAGTCAGCGAAAAAGCCTCTTGGGTAAGCCGTAAAATTTGGAGGGAATTTTGGATGGAAATGTGGAAAGCGCTGCAGCGGCATCTTCGTCGTGGGTGGCTCAGGGAATGGGACTTGCGGTTACTTTCACTTACTTTCACCAAGGAATATGAAATTGAATTTAATGGGCCGTGCCTCACTTTCTCCCTCGAAACGTCTCCATTTCGCGCTCCTTCCCTTTTGTTTGAGTTTCCCTTTTCAAAAGAAAGCGCCTTGTATCTGTCAGAACCAGGGAGACTGATGAGCCCTTAAAATTGACGTTCTTCTGTTACCTAATAATTGTATTTGCAAGTCCTCCAACTGTCACATTTTATGGGTGGTGTACTTGAGGCTAATTGCAGTTTCATTTCTGCTTTCTCCTTGATGACCCATTACTTTCACCACACTTTGTGCTACTAACTTTCTCTTTTCACTTGGCCCCACTTTAGCCA
Organism: Bilobella aurantiaca; assembly: GCA_021029175.1. NCBI lineage: Eukaryota > Metazoa > Arthropoda > Collembola > Poduromorpha > Neanuridae > Bilobella > Bilobella aurantiaca. Next base: position 76,814 of record VYYI01000012.1, on the reverse strand, counting down.
GACATAAAAATAGGGGACAATTGGCAATAAAAAACTTTGGTACACAATTATGTACACATTAAGTGTTTACTCACTTTTTCCAGCCCCATAATTTCCACAGAGCTTTACAACCTTGTATCACATAGAACTTTCACAAATTGATGTTCGAAGTGAAACGCCGAAAATTGACACATTTACAAAACTGCAGAAAAAAAAGTGTAAACAACAAATAGAATGAAATATTTCCCTTTTTGTATTGAATTTTTATTTTAAACGCAAAAAGATTGATTTTTTTATACTTTTTTTTGAAGTAGTAAAAGCTTTTTGTTTTTTGAAGTCGTATCTTGTGCGCAATACGTTTAAACTTAAGCTTTAAGCCTCCTCCAGTAAGTCCTATCCACTTCATCATGGTTTCTTGGGCAGAATGCTCCATTTTCCAGTTCTTTTGTGGAAACTCAATAAATCCGGAAGGCTGATTATGGAGGGAGTGGATAAGAAGGTAGATGGAAGGGGGACTTGAAGAGCCTGGAGAAGCACTCTTCGTCCTGGAGAAATCCTGGAGAACTCGTCCTGGAGAACTCGTCCTGGAGATTTCGGATTAGAAGAGGAAGCTCGAAAACCTATTTGAACAGAAAGGAAGCAGGAAATGAGCAGCAGAAAAGAAGGGTTACAATGGACCTTACCAACTTTCTTTTGTTGCTCACCACTTCCATTAGGCTAAGGATATGCCACAAACTTTGCCAACAAACTTTCCCCCATTCAAGGGCCATGAAGAGTATGAATCTGATTTTCTAAACCTCGATACATTGTCCCAAACCTAAACGTAAACCTAAAAGCTTCTGTGATAAGATTCTGATTACCCATACAATTCCAACTACAAGTTTTGTGTTCCTGTTAAGCTAACCTTGTTTGGAATAGAGTTTCCGAAATTTCAAGTTAGCAAAACGGGAATTTTTTTTTCGAAATTGTGAAAATTTTGGTGTAGCTCAGATATGCTTTCTCTGGAGAATTGTATGAAAATATTTTGGAAAGCATTTACAAAACCGAACACCGAAGTTTTTTTTTTCAGTTTGGCATCGAAAATACAAATGATTGTATATAGCACAGAAACGTGAAAAGTGAATTTCCTGGATAAAATGATTCAAGCTTTCACTTGAACATTTCCGTACCAAGCCAGCTTTCTCTAGTGAATGCAATGTGAGAGTGAAAACAACGGTGAAAGCTATTTCAGCTGTGTTTTGTAATCAAATCAAAACTAAATCCCGGTTTTGGACGTTGTCTACTGTTTGGGTCCTGTCGAGAGCTGAGAAACGATTTTAATTAAATGTTTATAAAAGAGCGATTGCTTGATTTGGCTAGAGTTCGAAGGGCAGGGAACTGTTGGAGCTTGACACGTTAAAGCTCCACTTTCTCTGCTTTCACCACTTTTCACTTCTACTTGAACCAGTCTGAAGTAGATTCGAGTTCAATCTCTGTAAATCCCCTTGGAAATTAGGGTAGCTTATGTCAAGGCTCCAGCAGGAACTCCCAGTATGTGCCTGCTGGAGATAGGGGTGAGGATGATACCCTATAAGGCTCTTCAAGGGCCCTTGGAACTTCCAACACGTCTTAAAAGTTCCTTCGGGAGGACTGATAAGGGCTTCTAAATGTAAAATACCGTCAGGAGACTCACAACTTTATTGACTTTGTGAGTAAACTTTCTCTTTGTCGTAATAGGAAGGGACGTAGTTTATCCCTGCTTGAAAATTGGACTAATAAAGTTATACTAATTCTTCTTACAAAAAATTCTAAAGGTGTATGCCTTACTTGAGCAAAAGTTTGTACAATTTTAATAAGCACTTAATTTGTACGCTTGACTTTTCATAATTCGCTTTGAAAATTACACCTGTAAAATAGTTTAATAAAGTGCGTATATCCGCCTCTGAATTGAAATCTGGAGAAAGGAAGTGAACGAGGAAATTCAATTACGCAGGGAAGTTAAGCAGAAAAATGCTTTTTCCGTGATATTTTGTCCTACGCACTTTGAAGTCATAGAAGAAATTCTTTGCTTTCACCAAAACTTTCTACTTCCAATTTCTCTGGGATTTGATCAAATTAAGTAAAAGGAGTGCTAAGAGGGTAGTGAAATTTCGAGTGCCAGGAAATCACGAGGCTAAAATACTGTCACTTTCAATTTAATAAAAGCAGCAGGTGAAAGTGAGTGAAAGTCGAAACTGATGGAATTATGCGAAAGGATGGAAATGTCAAAGGTGGAGGCACAGGTTGAGGGGAGAGATACAAACGAGATAGTTGAGGATAGTGCAGATAGTACTTAATCCTGCGGTGCGTATATCCTTATCCTTTACTATCTTAACATGAACATTCTTTGGCAGGTACGACCATCGAAAGCCCCTCGCCAGTCCAGTCCATGTTTGAGCAAGGTGAGAAAATTCTTGACTTTCTCCAGTCATATCTCATGGAGAAAGTTTACTCTCTTAATTAACTCTTTATCACAGGCGACACTTCATTCTCGCATAAGTAGACGGCCAAAGTAAAATAATTTTCTCAACTTATTTGACGTTCCAGATACGGCCTCATCGCGCAAGGGAAAAGCAAGCTGGTCACTGTTCAAGCTGGTAAGCAAAGAAAAATTAGACTATTCATAGTCCTCATTCTGGTAAACGCCCAAAAGGCAGAAAAAAAAAGTAGACAAAACAAAAAATTAGAGAAAATATTGGTAAAAAGTAAATTAGCTTTAAAGTTAGAGGTTTTTGCTTACAAATCAAAAAATAGCAAATAGAAATTTTCTTGGAAAGCAATGAAGTTTTTTTTTCTGTCTTGATTTTCATATTCCCAGACATTATGATGAGCTTTCACTTTTCATATTAAAAAAATGTCTCAGTTTTTGCTTCTTTTTTAATAAAAGTTAATGGTTTAAATTTGTTTCAATATGAATTTGTACACTTTTGTTTGGAAAGTTTAGTCCAGAAAAGTTTATATCATTTAAGAAAAATGCTACAGCGTAGTCAACAGCCAGAATATTAAGGACCGTCACATTAGTAAAATCCGAAATCTGACAATTTTTAAACTTATTTGAAAAGTAAAATTATTGGAATTCGAGAGATACTTTTGAGGCAGGACCAAAAAATTGAAAACTGGCAGCCGACTGCAGTGTATTAAAAAATTAAATAAATATAATAATAATTTTAATAAAATTTAATTTTAATTTAAGTTTAATAAATAAATTAAACTTAAATAAAATTAATCTATACTCCAGATCTTTTACTGCAGAAAATTTAGCTATAACGTACTAAAACACTGGTGAGGGTTTTTTGTTTTCGATTTTTGAATATTTACGTTCCTCTGAATTGTCTCTTTTTTTAATGAAACGCATTAAGCTCTTTAGTAACTTATCATTAGATTTACTTTATTGGATCTTCGCGTCTGCGAATTTGTTTCTGCCAAAATGATGTACATATCGAACAATATCTGGCTCCTCACGCATCTGAATTTTTAAGCGATTGATAAATCGCCAATCGATAGGCAGACAAACCCATAAGAGTAGAAACGTAGTACTACGGGAAAATGTCCAGGGAAATTTAGCTACTGATTTCTACGTGGAAAGATGAAGGAAAGTCCTTTGATGTTCCTGGAAGGTCGATATCCCTGATTGAATTTTCTCCACCTACTTTTTGTCTTACGGAATTGGGAGCAGTGTCGAGAAAGTTAAATCCAAAAAAGAAATGAAATCAGATTTAAACAATTTTTTCCGTGCCCAATCGAGCACAACCTTCCTGCGTCATGCTTTCTCCATTTCTCTGGAGAAACGGAGATCATCAATTGAATTTAGACCTAAATCAGAGAATCCATTTCTTTACTCTACTTTCTTCTAAGATTGTCTTATAACAAGCTGTAAAAGTTATAGGGCAATAATATAGAAAGCAAATTGATCGAAAAAATTTCGACAAAAAACTTTTACCGAAAACTTACATAACTAACATAGCATTTAACCACCAGAGACTAAACGTTTTAAGGAGAAAGTTTTTGAGTTTCAGTTTATACATTATTTGAAGAAGGGGAGAAGTGGATGGTGTCAGTCAATATTGTTCCACAAATTCAAAATTTGTTTTTTGATAGACATTGAGAGCAATTTGTTTTTTTAAAAAGAGATTTTTTTTTAAACCATCCTCCGGCTCCACGGAGTCGACTTTCTCCCTGCACCAGGTACTCTTCGCTCCACTAAACTTTCTCCGCTCCTTTCTTCTCAACTTTAACTTTCTCCTCCAAAAAAAAAGTTGGCCTTCCATCGAGGGATATTAAGGCCCCAAATCATTTGAGCTCAATAGAAAGTCTAATATGGAAATGAGAAGGACTTTTCTTCACTTGACTTTCCCTTCGTAGGCCTTTAGTGAGAGAGGGCCCTTAGCCTAGCGATGCAAGATTAGGAAACAAAGGTTGTCTCATATTTCAAAAGCGTAATTCCTCCCTCTCCCTTGTCTGAATATTAATTACTTCCCTCCTTTCCATTCTTCCTAATAATTCTTCCATTGAGGCGGAAATGTGATCCCAATTTGAGGAGCATTTTCTAAAAATTTGAAATTCAAATCACTCTCTTCCCTCCAGTTTGAACGGAGTAGTCGAACAAAGGGCGCTGGAGCTGGAACGCTGGAGGAAGTGATGAGCATTATCCAGCCCTGTGACTTCAGCGACCCTAAACTCAGTCGCTTCAAGGGCATGTGCTGGCCCGACTTCGCCAACTACGTGGTCAATTCCAAAAAGAAGAATTCCATTTCCTCCATTATGAGTCCCCAGGATGAGGAAGAATTCCTGTTGCCTCGTATCACGGGGTCCCTTACGGACCCCAAATTAATTCCAGGCCGAGGTGGGTTCGGAGTCCCCGCCCCTGCCCCGCCGCCACCCGCCACTAACTCATCCGCCACATGCGAAACGCTCGTCGTGAACACCACCACCATTGCCACGGGAACGGCCTCCACGTCGACCGGAAGTGAGCAGAGTTCCCCACCGTCCGACTCCGTTCTTGCGGCTCTTGCCAAGGGCACGGCGAAGAAGGCCGAGAGTCCAAAACCGTTGGTTCGAAAACGAATGGGCCTCATGCGGACCATGAGTGACCGTTGTCTGGAGAGGCGAATTACGCCGGCCCTCTGGAGAGCGACGCCTGGATTTTTGCTCAGTGAGAAATTGGTGGAGGGAAAGGAACCGGAAGTGTCAGGGACAAAGACGAATGGCACCAAGGGGAAAGGGGGCGGAGCCAAGGGAGTCGTGTGTCCCACGGTCTCCGCACCACCGCTCCAGACGAGAGAGACCCTTAAGGACCCCGTTCTCGAGGAGGGAGCGGCCGTTGTGCAGCCTGACACCGCCGCGGCTACCACATCTGATCTCGACCATCGACAGAAGCTGAGACAAAAGGAGGCTCTCTGGGATTTATTTCAGAGTGAATCTTCCTTTCTATATGATCATCTCATGGTTCTCAAAAATGTAAGTCAACATAAAGACGCAATCTCGCCTACACGTCTATATTATTCCCTCTAGCACTTACATTTCTCCTTCAAAATCATCTACAGAGACGTTTTTTTTACTTGAAAAAACGGAAAACCAAAATTTAAAAAGAACCTAGAATGGCAAACTTTTCTTTAAAAAAAACCGAGAGAAGCGTCAAAGATCAAGTGTCCTCCAGATTCACTTACTTAAAATAGAATGTGAGAAACAATAATTATTAATTTAAATTCGATGATTAATTATAATGATTAATTAACTGCGTTAAATTATTCGGAATTTCTTGGATTTAAAAATAATTAACTTCAATTACTTTTTTTTTTACACACTTTTCTTTTCTTTATCTGCAGTTCCTTGATAAATTCATCAGATTGTAAAAACTTAGAAGAAAGTCTGAGTTGACTTTCACTTTGTCTCTTCAGGGCTTTTGAGTGAAAGTCTCTGTAGCCCATACAATAAAGTCCCGTCTACTGAATATGTGTTTCTTATTGATTCCCATAAGAAACAATCCAAAGTTTTCTTTTCATCTATCAAGTTTCTCCAAAGAGCCCTTCACTTCTGGGAGCCTTCGGGAGCTCGAAGCCCTGATTTCGAATTGAAAACTAAATTTAGAAAAGTCGAACAAACTTTTTCCTTTCTTTCCTTTTTCAAACCTTTGGTTTTTGGATTTGTGGCCTTGCCTCTTGAAGATGAATAATTAGCAAATGAGAATCCTTCCAATTTTGTTTACAAGTCGTGGAGAAAGTCAAGGGCTTATGGTTTCTCTCGAAGGCCCCGAGGCCTTCCTGTCATCATTACAAACCTCATTTCGAGAAACTGTAGAGGTCCCTTTGAACACATATCCCTTTGTTTTCTTTTGGGATTTCCCTTTGAGCCCTTTTCTAAGGGACCGTGTGACTTCGTGATGAGCGGGAGTCATGGCCTATTTCATGTAAACAGGGGTCATAGGATTCCTTCAGGAGAAAGTAGTTTCTCTGGGCAATGACGTGAGATAATTGAATTTGGAGCCCTTCATTTAGCACCAGATTGGAGGGGGACGCTAATTGAAAGGAACCACCTGAGTCGAATTAGTTTGTGTACCTTTGTGTGCCCTTATTTTTAGGTGTTCCTGGAGCCCTTAAAAAGGATCCAAGTCGAAGGGTTCGCGATGTACGCCGAGCCGGAGCTCCTCTTTGGAAATTTGGACGAACTCTGCTGCGTCACGTACGGATTTTGCAAGGAATTCATCCATCTTCTGCTCAAACTCACGAACACGGCAGGTGAACTCTCGACTACGGAAGTTCTGGCAAAACTTTTTGAACCAGTAAGTTTTAGAAAATCTTAGAAATACCGTTTTTAATCATCTACATTTTGTCCTTTGTCACAATAGTTCTCAAAGTTCTTCTCATGCCTCTCCCACTTTTACTACCTGTCACTGAAAGAGAGCCTCTAAAATTAGAAACAAATTTTTCATCACTCACAATTTTCAAAAAAAAAAACAATGTGATTTAGATTTCACTTCTTTCTTTTCAAAAATCACACTGTTACATCAAGCACGGATTTCTAACTTGAAACTATCTACCCATAAAGATTTTGAAAAATTCCTGTTTGAATAATCCAATCACTATCAATTTTTACTTAACTTTTAATTAAATACATACTTAACTTTCTAATTAATTTTGGGAATGCGTGGAATAAATTAGTCTATATTGTTTATTCCTGTCTGAAGAAAAAGGATGAACTGTAATTAAAAATAGACTATGCACATAATTATTTCAGAAAAATTCAAGGATTTTTTTGGAATCCAACCAATTTGATAAAGCGGGTCATTGAGCTATTTAGTATGACAATCGCAGACAAGAAGGTTTCACATCCAAATTTTTTTTTGAATTCGTGTTTTAGAACAATTTTAGAACAAAAAATAATCAAGGCTTTGAAAACCTAATGAGAGCTCAACTGCAGAGAGTTCGGTTGACTTAATTTAATTTAAGTTTGGAATTGATAAAACAAGAGAAAATGAGAATGGAAGTGAAAGGAGGTGATCAGAGCATTTCACTCTTACTTTCTCCAGCGACAAAATTTCTCCAGCACGAATTTCTCCAGTGCATCCTAGGCTTGCCTAGAAGTTCTGGAAGGAACATGGGCCCTTTTAGTTTGTGATTGAATTAGATTGTCCATTGTACTCCCTCGCTCCCTTCCAGGCCCCTTTGGCCCACCGCTGACTCCTGGATTTCCGCTCCTTTCAAACAAAGTTAATGGAGAATAATAACGATTTCACAGGAGGGAAACTTTGAATTTGGCGGCGTGTGCCACCCACAAATCGAAAATTTCAAACACCGCCGCACTTTCTTTAGAATATCAATTTTCTCTTTACAAAAAGTAAACACAACGCCCTCAAGGCCCCTCTCTGACTGCATGGGCCCTTTTGATGCCCTTTCTTCTGTTGTGAAGTCTACCTGTCGGAAGTGAGACGTTTTCAGTATTTGAATCGATTTAAAAAAAGGACGCCAAGGGCGGGAATAAATTTGAAATTGCGTTTATTTGACTTTTCCCACGCTTCGGCGAAAATAGTTATGAGAACTGCCCCAAAACTTTCTCCTCAGAAAGCCTTCCTCCTTAAGTTATTATTACAACAAACTTATGTTTTCCGATATCTAATAATAGGCATTATTTGTAACGCTTTCCAGAGCAGCAAGGCACGTGCCATGTCCCAGGCGTACCACCGCTACGCTCTAAATTACATTAATGCTCTCAATTACCTGGAAACACTGAGACGGCACGCTGAATTCGAAGAATTCGAAAAGGTAAGAAGAGCAGCGATTGGGCAGCAGCGCTGAGGGAGTGAATAGGAAGCCAAATGAGTCCGTTCAATATTTGCCTAACCAATTTATTTTTCGCGATAAAAGGATTCTTCTATTTGGCTTCTCGGTTCGAGCTCAAATTAATTACATACAAATGGGAAAAGCAAAGAGAAAGCAACCTTTCACTTTGAATTTCTCACATCAAGGGAAATTAAATCCTCTGCGAATTCCAAAGCTTCCTCAGTATCTCCTCCTAGTTTTCATTTTTTTTTCTACTATTCTGCTTAAAAAAATATATTCTGTTCTAAAAATGTAGTTTTGTATGAGGGATCCGCGATGCAAGAAACTCCAATTGACTGACCTCCTCGTCTCGCCCGTCCAGCACATCATGAAGGTTCCCCTCATACTCAAGGACATTCAGAGTCGTACCAATCAGCCCCAAGAGAAAGAACTCATTGCTCAGATACTCGAAATCCAGGAAAATTCTATCCGTAAGGTTTTTTTTTTAAACTAAAAAAATAAATCTATTTAAAAAACGTATTATGAGACTGCGGGATCGAATTCCTAAGAGAAAATACCACTTCCGGTGTTTTGTGAAGAAAGGTTTTGTTCGAAGGAGAAAGTACGTAGAGTAGAGGGATTTCAAAGAGAAAGCGCGAGCGGAAATGCCGTGATGAGTAGCGTTGTAAGCCAGTTTTTCAAAGAACTTTCTCCTTTAGAATTTCCAAAGTTTGAAAGTGTTTGACTAAGCCCAAGACTTTGCCACGGTCCTTTCGAAGAGAAAGATCATTTGTCGAGTTGTGCACCGTTGAAGACTTGACGAGGCAGAACTTTCTCCCTTTCTCTAATCTTGAACTATCTCTGAATACACCCGCAACAGGTGAATTGGATGACAAGATGCGCTGGCTCAAGAACTTTGAAAGGCTCCTCGAAATCCAGAGAAACATTGTTTGGCCATCAATTCTCGAAATGGAGCCCAAGGTAAGCTAAAGGGCCCCCCTGCCTTTGGTGAAAGTGGAAATCTGACTCTTTTGAACTTTGATTTTTCAGATTTGAGTTTCAAAATTCTGAAATTTTTATAAAATTTTCTATAGACTTGGGTCCCTGAGTTCCTGCGCGTGGCCTTGTCACGACAGCCCTGTGACAGCCTCATAGTCTCACCTCGAAGGCAGATCATCCATGAAGGGCTCCTCCAGCTCTGGGACACTGGAAAACCTACAGAAACTTATGTGATTCTCTTTGACGATATGCTGCTAATTACGAGGCGAAAGAAAGGACTGAGCAAAAAGGTAAGATAGATAATTGACTTTATTTATGTTACAGGAGAGTGATTGATTTGCGTTTTTTTTTTCAATGAAGTCCTAAAACTTATCCCAGTCGTTGAAGATGATTTTATTATATAATTTAATTCTTGTATTTCGTTATTTTGTTTATTTTTATTTTACCAAGATTTAGAAATTTACCTCAATTTTTCCGAATAAGGGTTTTATGAAATATCTTTTCAATTCTTCCTTTATGAGATGCTTTTCTTGATTTTTTTTCTCTACGAACTTACTTTCCCCAACTTTCTCCAGAAGGGTTAAAAGGAGTTGGAATATTTCAGATGAAAGTGAAAGCTGATGAGCGTAAATTTCAATCAATTTGTCTATAAGTCATTATAATTGCATCACAACTACAAACTAATTTTAACTTTTGTCCTATTTTCGCCCCTAGCATTGATCTAGTTTGAAAATAATAATAATAACGATTGATTAATTTTGTAGAAACTGGAAATACCTAGTCTCGGATCATTATTTTTTTACTTATTTATAAGTAATATTCAAAACTATGCAGATAAACTATAAACTATACTTATAAACTATCTATGCAGATAAAAAAATGTTCGTTTGAACAAGCCTATTCTTGATGTAACCATCTGCAGCCCTCGCATCGCTTGAACTGAGATGGTTACATCATATCCTCCCCTATTCTAAAGACGATGCTATCGCGGCTTCTGGCTATTTGAGAAAGCGATAAAGCTCCTTCCTGATTGGTCGTGATTTGTTTGAACAGAAGTCGTCGTTGACGGAGAACTGGGCGAGTTCGTGCGGGAAGAATACGGGTGTGGTCGGTAGCGGCCTCGAGACCAACCACCGCTACATTGTTTACCGTCAACCCATTTCCCTGGATCGATTCTTCATCCACGACATTGGCGAAGCGGAGAATACGACGGCCAAACTGGATTTCGCCTTCGTCCTCGTCTCCCTCAATCGATTCCAACAGATTGTTTCCGTTCATACTTTGCAAGGGACGTCTGATATCGTCAAGGTAAGGCTCCCGCTTCTAAAACAAGGAAATCGCTGCAGCATGACATCAAAAATTCATAAGTGAGGCTCGGATTACAGGGAGAGGAACTATAGACGATTTCCATTATGTCATCACCTCCCATCTTTTATTCAGACTTTCAAAATAACGGAAGTTTGAACAAAAAGATTCAATTTTTTATTATAAATTTATGAGGTTCCATTTCAAGATGAAAGTGAAATTAAGTAGTGCCATTGAAATTCCCTTTTCGAAGAGAAAGCCCTTCCAAAGCCAAAAATTTCCTTCTTTTTAATATCAAAACCAAAGATTCAATATTCTGGGCACTTGAAAGGATTTGCAGGGCTCTTCCTCAGAGTTCCTGAGCCCTACACAAATAAAAGTTAGTACTTGAAGTAACCAAAAAAACACTTGAGGTACCGTGCCCACGGCCCACACGGCCACGGCGTGGGTGCCGTTCTGGCCTTTTAGCTCATAAGTCCCCCCAACACTCCACGACGCCTACAATTTCAAAGTCCTTCAGAGTTCAAAAGGAAAGGGCGAGTTTCAAAAAAAAATGTGACGGAAACTTGTAGCATGTACATAGTGTTTCAGTCTCAAACAATTGTTGAAGCATCGTGCGCCACCGCTTTAACTTTCATTTCGTCCTTGACGTTTCTACAGAGGCGCATTGTAGGTGAATTTGAAGAAAAGTGTGTCACATCTGGAGGATGTTGGACATCTTGAGCCACTGTCGTCGTTACCGTGGTCCTAATTAATGACCTTATAATTTCAGAGTACATGGTTACAGAAGCTGAAGGCCACTCAGGACAAGTGGAAGAGAACGCTGCAGAACACGGTTTTCCGCGGTGTTCGAAATTCAACTGACTCTACTCAATCAAACGTCGCTTCCGCCCTCCTCGGCAACATCACGTCAAAATCCTTTATTCACCGCGAGACCTAAAAGGAAACTTTCAAAAAGTCACCGGAAATTGAAATGGAAACTTAAGCCAAGGGAAAAATAGGAATTCAAAAAAATCAACAACAGAGTTTACTTTATATTTTTATTTTTAATGGTTACAAAATTTCCATTTGAAAAAAAGGAGGCAGCGCTTGAGCAGGATTACTTCAAGCTTTCACTCAAGTGAAAGTGAAGGGTCAATTTCACCATGTTAGCCCAGATTGAAATTCAAATCAACTTACCCTCTAGATTACCCTCTTTAACCCTTCTGCTTTCACTTGATTGCCACTTGAAAACTGTTCAATGTTAATGACCCTTGACCCAGATATTTTTACCAGAAAATTAGAAGAGAAAGTACCTGTGTTGGAAAACCGTAATTTCCAAATCTCCCTTCCGAATTTGAGATTTGTATAGTTAGAAAATTTTGTGAAAGATTTGGTTCAAGGTGGCTTTTACAAATTAGTGGAAAAGAGGCCGAAATAAGTATAATTTTTAAAACGGGTTTAGGTGGGGCTTTCGTAATCTGTAAACGCCGCCTGGATGTTTTAGGGAGAGGGAGAGAAAGCAAAAAAAAAAGTGAAAGTAACCGTTGAAAATTATTTTGATACTGTTCATCAAAAAACGACTTAATGCGATTCATAAATTTTCCAAAAACGATCAAAGTAGTAGGTTGTTTTCCGTTGCTTTCTCCACTTTCTCCTTCAAAACTCTGTTTCCCTTTGGTTGTTCTCGCTGTTAGATAATTGAGTAATTAACTGTTAATTATAATTAGCTTAAGTTTGCTGCATAGCCCGACTCGAACAATAACTTAAGAGCTAGCTAAAGCACAAAAGGGGAAACAGATCGTCTTACAAATCACAATCATTCGTCGAGCTCAAAGATGGGCAAAACGATGATTGAAGAACTATCTTTTAAAAATATTAATTAAGGAGACTTAGTCAAGTCCTCGATGTTGAACTTGTGATGTTGTTCGTGATACACCCTCTTTGAAAAGGAACCAATGGGAGAGCTCCAAACGCTCTCTCCGTGTTGTTAACATTGTCAAATTGAAACTATATGGTGCTCTCTAGATTCTAGAAAATCAATTTTAGACCTAAGATCTTGATGCGAAGCAGGTGAAAGCGGGACGACGCTGGAAGATGCAATCATCGCTTGCCGAGATGACATTCTCGGGGGCGGGGTTCATCTCGTTTATTGTCCCCACCCCGTACTGTCTTTTGTGTCCCTTTATCCCAAAAAATTGGGTCAAAACGCCAAAGGGACCTCCAATATGTGGTGCTAGTGAAGCGTGGGAAAATTCGAATTGCCAGAACCTGTCTCTCTACCATCAGTTTGCAGAGCTTATCTCCAATAAGGCAGAGGACGGGGAGCTTATGCCCTAATGCCCTTTGTACACATCAGACAGAAGTACAGAGAACTTCAAAAGTACGGGACAGTACAGCAGAAAGAGAAAGAAAAAAAATACAAATTGACCTACAATCCAAGAATTAAGATCAGAATTAAAATTACCAAAGCCTATATGTTTTATATTTAAAAAATGGGAAAATACGAACAAAAAATTCAGGTGGGTTATTAGGAGTGAGCGATTGGGTAACTTTCTCCTTCCCTCGTACCGTACTTTTGAAAGGCTCTGTAGAGTAGAAAGTGTGAGATTGGAAAGTGACGGGAGGCAGAAGAGGGTCTTAATCAAATAAAACGTCGACATATGTTATGTAACCGAGTCGTCGCTTATGTCGCCTTCTGGTCCGCTGGACACATATCTTTGGGAAGGGACTCTGATCCCATAAAAATGACACGTTCCAGTCTCTTGACGAAAAATCTTAGTGTCAAGGTGAACGCTTTAGTTTTTCAGGAACCGTCTTGCTTTCACCGACTGACACGTTCAGGGAGCCACTAGTCACAACCACGGTTGAATCAAAGGAAACGTAATGAAGATCACTCGAAAGTACAATGCGTTTCAAAATGACGCCGAAACCAAAAGTCCACTGTAAGGTGTAATGTAATCGCCTCCGAATCTTTCAATTTTGAATCACTGAAAATTATTTTCCGGAAATTGAAAAGAAAGTTCCAAGAAGTTCAAGTTACAACAAATCTAGAAAGCTATGGTCACATCGCTGATGTATTTGGAAATTGAAGCATTTTTGAAAGCTTATTTGAGCTGTTTCAAGAACAGTCCTCATTTTTGAAAGAAAAATCTAGAGACAATTTCTGAAAAAAAGAAGATGATAATGTCACATTGATGGGAAAATCCTGGAAGAAAAGAGAAAGCATCTTTGAAATTGGGGAAAGTAAGTGGGGCAATTAGAAAGGTAAGAAGTATAAGGGTGATTCATCAGAAGCCGTTTTTGCACGGTGCTAGGGATCTGTTCTGGCTGAAAATGGAGACAAGTGACAAAGCAGAGGGGTTGTGACAGGGGGAGACTGACTTGCCTGATGATGACTAATGATCTGCTGGAGGTAACCACATAAGCTCTTCCAGGATGTCCAGGCCCTCCGCCCACCATCTAAAGGGCTTATGCGGGGGGTCTCCTCTACAAGGTGGCTCACCATTTTTCGACCACAAAAATTGGCCAACGAAGTGCTTCCCGGCAGGGAGAAAGCGAATCTAGAAAATTTGCTGCACCTGTCACAATCTAAAACTACAAAAATCCTGTCACAAAATACTAACAACAATCAGTAACTTTCAGGAGTATCGAAAGAAAGCATACGGACGTGGGAGTGCAACCACCTTTCTCTCATCCGTTGTCTATAAAATTACTTCATTCACAGGCTCCTTTCTCATCCATGAACCAATGTCAGCTTAATTTATTACTTTCTCTTCTTTTTTTATATTTTCATCGATATATTAGAATCTAAAGACTTCATAACTAATATCTATATAATATCTTAACTATAACAATCAATAGGACAATAATTATTAGACATCTTGCAACGATTCAATTCTATACAAGAATGGACTATTTAGGCATGCATACCCTTATTGACTTGGACGAAAAAGGAAGTGGACCAAAATAAGGGTCCCTTGGTCAGAGCCCTTTACAATAATTCATTCATCAATGAAGGTGTATTAAATAATAATATAATAATAATAATATTGTAGAGAGGAAGTTTGGAAATTGAAAACAATCAGTGTCGAAATTGGCGAGGAAGTCAGTTTCAGCGACCTAAAATTAGATGGAAAGCAATCTTAGCATCAGGTCGTTTAAAAGAACGAGATAAAAACAAAATAAAGAAATGGAAAATAATATTATGAGATGAGGGATAAAAATGTTAAAAAAAAAGAAAAAAAAAGAGTAAAATCGGAAAATTGAAAAAAAAAATCAAAGTAGATTTTGATTGACCGAATTGCTGGAGGGTTATTCCTCGGGAATTATCAGCGTCACAGGATCTGGATTTGTCAATTTGAACATGCATTACATCTCCCAACATTTTCCAATTTTACCACCAATAATTGCTTGAAACAAACATACCTTGTCCGCCAGTAACAATCAACGCTTGAATAGCATCACACAACTCCTTCATGTTTCTGATTTTCTCGTATTTTGGAGTTAACTCGTTTGGTGGTGCTCTGGATTGCCTTAAGATTCTTTGCGATTCACGTATATGAGAGTAGCAATCCCACAACATATCATCGGCAGCGTCAATGAAAAACTCGTAGTTCATGTTGTCACCGTACTCTTCGAGGCATGTCCTCACACCTAAAATGAATAGCAATTAAATTAAATGCATTAATTGTAATTATTAAAAATGGATATTTGTGAAAGTAAAAATACTTTCTCAGAAAGTCTTTAGCATTGATGGAAAGCGTTTGTACACCGTGTAATAAACGTGAATTTCACTTAAGCTCACTTACCTGTGAAGTTGAAGTGAGGCGGATGGGCACTAAAGAAACTCGCATAAATTTCCTGGAACTTTTCACAAATTGTTCCGAGCGTTTCATGCTGATTTTGCATCAAATGCTGTCCCGCTCCCTCCATGAAAGATCGTGCTCCAAACACCATTCCCAAGATTCCAAATCCCAGTTTTCTATGGGCCCGTAGATTTTCCATTTTCGTTCGTTTAGAAATGGCTTATTAAGCGGTGGGATAAATAGTGAGGACTGTTCACTGCGAAGTCAGCTTAAAGATTGACGCTTACTAACAGTTTTCAAACTGCGCTAGAATAATACGCCTATTTTCTATTTTATCCGCCCTACCACTTCAATTAATGTTAAGGTAACTCAAGGACAGACAATATCTCCAATACTTCCTGCCGAGATAATACTAACTTGATTTTTAAATTGAATTTATAGAAGAATACTTAACCCATGCCTTTTTCTTTGGTTCCATTGCCTAGTTTCTATTCACAAAACGCCATTTTATTTAAAAAAAAAAAAAAGGTCCCTTTCTAAGAAACAGAATTTACAAAAGCCGCAAAGTAGCTTGACCCTTTCAACACACGCTCCATGCATGATAAAAAATCGGCAAGGAAGAAAAAAAAAGGCAATTTGAGAACAAAAACTCCTCAAAAACATACAATTTTATGTCTATTTTTGGTTGCGGAATTATTAAAATCGGTAAACCGCCTCAAGTGCCTACCTCTGCAAGCATCCAAAAGCAAGCACGAAAGTGCTTAAAAAACGTAAACGTATGTGTAATCTTTCTTAATCGTATTGCAAAATCTTATGTATGTGATACAATTGATATGTTGCGAAGAGAAAGTACATGCGCTGAGAAATCTTAATAAATTAAGAATTAATTGAGCACTCTGCACTGAAGATACACTTTTCGCTGCAATAATTTCACCACTTTAGCTTCATTTGACCACACCCTTCAAATTGAGGCTCAGCGAGCTGGAGGAAGGCAAAGCTGACGTTTTTAGAGGTCACAATAAACCGAACGTCGGTGAAAGTAAACGTCGAGGCACTTTCTCCGCACCAAAACTTTTACCTCATCCTGTAGTTTAATTATTTAGAAAACTACTACAACGCCTCTTCCTTAGAAAAGATGGATTTTTGTCGTCTTTTGATTCGACCTGAGCATGAATGGAGAAAGCTAAAAGGAAATGGCTGAGCTTTCACTAAAATGAAGCAAGTCAGTGGAGGAGGCATAATAAGCCGCTGCTTTCTCCATCTGAATTCAATTTACTTAAAGGAAAGATGAGATAGAAAGGGAAATGAAATATTGGAATCATTTCCTTTTCATAAAATATCCATCTTACTCTATGTTCAAACAGGACAGATTTTGAAAAAGTTAAAAAATGACTGAGGTCAGCCAGTGCCAGTACCAAAACGGAGTTGGTGGAAATCTTCAAAAAATTTAGTTTCGTCAAAATTATGAGATTTCAAGAATGAGAGCATTTTCGAAATTAAGGCAACATTTTTACAAAAACCTCCTGTGCTTTCTCCCTGGAACGTTTTGGAAGTCCTGGAAGGCTGACTTTTGATTTCTGGAACAGATCCATCAAGTCATCACACTGAAGCAGGCGGAGGGAAGGATTGATCTTTAATTTTCAGGAGTTTCTTTTTCTTTGGCTTTGCTTTCCACAGGATTCCATTACATCTTCCAGCAGATTCACAAAGAAATCTTTTTTTTTTACTATATCACCTTATTTACTCCACAACTAATTCAGCGAAGCAACAAATTACTTTCTCAGAGATCAAAATCTACGGCAACTTTTCAATTCCAGCTCTTCTAAAAGTCCCTATGAAATGTTCTTCGCACGCACGACGGAGAGAGTAATTAGTATTTAGAAGAGCCGTATTTTTTCCTACAGTTTTTTTTACGGTAAGGTTATCGGTTTGCTATTTCCAGTTTTTAGTAGGTGTAGCGAAGACTAGCTGAACAAGCCCTTCCAAAAAAAATCCTCAAGTTCACATTTTGGCTGTTCATTTTTACCACATTTTTCTGCTGGGAAGCTTTATGGCGTTTTGAAACACTGAAGAGCATTTTCCTCTCCTAGGACGGGCTTGTTCAGAGAATTTACTTTTTGTCGCGCATTTTTCGTCATTGATTTATTAAACATTTGTTGTTTTAAAGAGTTGTTTGATTTTGTGCAGGGAAGAGCTTCTCAATTCCTGTATCAAAATTAATTAACTTAATTTAAATTGATGCTGCTAATTAATGAATATTTAAAATTAATAAGCTAATTAATGATCAAAGTTGACAAATAGTTTAATAGATAGTATAGAATCAGGAATAATTCCCAATAAAAATTCAGGAATAATAATTTCAGAATTTATTTCACAAAATGTCATTCGATTATTCTGTTTCCGTTGGATTGGAAAGATGCTTTATAAGATGTACAGTAGAAATCAATTTTAAAATTGATTAAGATGGAATTCTTCCATAGAGTCACTGTTTCCTGGAAAGTTCTCTGGAGATCTAATTGCCAATTCAGTGTCAATATGACTGAAAATACTGCGTTAACAAAAGAGCCCTTAAGGTGACAATGTCAAGCGCTTTTTTGAGACCCTATTCACATCCTTCATTAAAAGATAAGTTCTATTGGAATGCTGGTAGAAAGTAGAAATGAGGCAACAAATGCAGCTTTTACTTTTCCAGGCAGAACTTTCTCTTTTTCTGCCTCAAGAATGCTTTCTCCGACGTTCAAGTCCCTTCCAGCCCGTCATCGCTGAAAGCCGTAATAATGAGAATTTGAGCCAAATGAAAAAGGTGCTCCTGGAAGTGTCGTCCTGGAGTCTTTTTGTGTCCTGGAGAAGTGGCAATGAGTTGTGGAGACATGGAGGATCCTTCCCATTACTGGAATGTCCTGGAAGGGCCCTTTGATCTTAATGAAATGACTAATGAGAAGAATAGGAAAGAATGTCCTGGAAGTGATCACTATTGATCGCTTTCTCCTTATTCAGCCTTTGACCAGCAGTAGCACGACAACAAAGACGGTTTAGTAAGCAAATGACAATTTATACTGGCAGCACAATTCACCCTTCTCATCATCCCTTCTCCCTGAAAAGGTTCAACAAAGTGACACTGAAGCGCTGCTTTCGTCTTCCAGGGGTCCTTATAAATTCCATTAACAAAAAAAAAACGTTTTTTTTTGTTCAGAAAGCTCATAAAATGGAACAGTTCTGAAAATAAGCCATTTCAATAGCTGATTTGCTTCCTTATATAGATATATTTAATTTTACAAGTTCGAAATGACCAGATATCGATTCAGAAATCACCGTGAAACTCAGATCTGACAAAATATGACTTTCCACTGTATAATTAACGTTAATTATTGACATTTGCTCTTAAAGCTAAGAGAGCAGGGAGTGAAGGAAATGTTTTGAAGCAATGAAGTGACCAGTAGTTTATGCTTGTGACAAGATTCGTGAGCGCTTCTAGAACACTGCAATAGTGTCTCTCGGCGTATTGGCCAAGTCATCGTCCAAAGTTAGCAGTACCTCAAAATTAAAAAGTTAATTATAATTATTATAACTATTAGTTTTTAATTAGTTTAGAATTTACTTAATCTCCAAATAAGGCCTTATTGTATATTGGCTCCGAACAGTGAAAAAAAACATGTCTGACTTACCATGTACCAAACGAAGAGGCCAATGGAGCTCACCACATGCCAAATGTCATGCGTGTCATAGAAGCGAAGAATGAGACACTCTCGGTTGAACGTCCGAGACCTGCAAATGATTACCCAAAATTGAATGATTGTTTATTTGTTTGTCGATGGATTGTTTGTTTGTTTTTCGTTTGTTTGTACTCTGATGGGGACGTTTGCCAGGAGGTTGACTTCTGGAGAAATATCCAGAGGCCAAGTGCCCAGAAGGCGAAGGTGAGGAGAAGGTAGACTAGAGGTTGGAGAAGGATCTTCTCACGATGGGTCAGCTTCATGATGATGTAGAAAATGGTGTAGATGAAGAGATTGGACATGAAGATGAGTAGCAAGTGCGTAGCAAAGTCGGGTGACTGTCGGTAGATTCCGTAGGCAGCGATGGCCCAGTTGGCTCCATTGGCCAATATCAGCAGTATCAGTCGGTCAATGTATAGTGGGCGGAGGCAGGAGAGAGGACTTGCGAGGCAGTCGTTCTTCCAGCGACCGTACACTCGACGAAAGAGGCCGCTGTCTACACAGAAAGAATTAAAAAAACGCTATATGAAAGGACAGCGACACACTTTCGTTTCCTTACTACCGATTGAATAGCGTATAAATATAAAAAATAAATTACACATGTTTAATGCTTCTTGTATAAAATAGCCAAACAAGCCCGAACTAGGAAAAGAACAACTTAATTTTATCTCTGTGGATCACCTCCACCTGTCCTAAGACGTGCTTTGTTTGGCCAATATTTGTTTTCAATTGAGCTCTTATATGTAACTTTGGCATTGTTGCTTTACCAGGCATAATTTATCACTAATTAAGTTTTTACAACGGTAAAGTTTTCGTTATCTATCGCTTTCTCGCTATATCGCTCCCGATCAATTTATGCGCTTGAAATCTTACCGAGTCGCCAGCGTCCCAAGTAGTAAATCTGAAAGGACAAGAGCAAGCACACGAGAACGTGGAGGGCTGTGAACATGCCCCAGAAATATATGTTTCCGACCAGCACGCCCAACACTCCGATCAAAATCACAAAGGCCAAGGCAGCAAAGGTTGCATAACTGTAAAAATTAATAAAACTTAATTAACACAATTAAGTACTTGATTAAGTTATAAATAGCTTAAATTACTACAGTGTTCATTTGGAAGTAATTAAAGCCCTTACGCGCTGGCATTAATATCCGGATGCCTCGTTTGGTAGATCTTCAAAATACACATGAGAGCAATCACATACATGAAACAAGTATCTGTCAAAAACATTTTGAACAAAAATTACAAATAATTAGAACCACGAATTCACGACATATTTTGCAAATTGTTCGAAATTTAAATAGTCAAGCGTTGAACTGTTTTCAAAACAGTAGAAACTTGCCAAATTGGAAATTAGATCCGTTTGGGCAGATATGGTAACATCCACTTAGGAATCCTAAGTGTTCATAAATATTTAATTAAGATTATTTAACTGCAATTAATTCTCTTTTTTTTTAAATAATTTTACGATAAGGTTTATAATATTGCTCACCTTCCATTACCAGTGCTAAGCCCATTGCATAGAAAAGGCCGAAATGTCTAGGAATTCCAAATTTCTATAAAAAAAAATCAAGAGTAGCTTAATTAAGTTGCAATTAATTATCTACAATTACTAATTATCATTACGAATATTACCTCAACATGGACCGATTGAGTCAAGCGCTTTTGATGCATTCTGTCTTTTCTGTAGACTAGAAACAGGAAAAGAATGCCGAGCATGATGTAGCCAATATTCGAGTAGACATGGTTGAAGTCACTCAAAATCCAAAGGGGATGAGCACAGAGGTAATTGTAGTAGCACAGATCCAAGTTACCGGTTGTATGCAAAACCTTAAATTAATTGTTCTTTTTTAAATTAAATCTAGATTAATTGCTTTTACGCACTGTTGTAAATGGTTCACTTACATGCTGATACGTGAACACCAATTGCAAGACCGGAATGGCGTAGAAAATGGCCACTGTAATAAGGGTCCACAAGTAGAGTTGAGATTTCTTGGCAAGGACGCGTGGGTTTTTTCTAGCCAATGCAGAAACGCACAACGAAGTCGTCATTCTACAGAAACAGAAAATAATAATTGATTGAGCCAAAAATTAAATTGCTGTGATTCAAATTAGTCAAAAATTTATTGCGAACCGGTAAACATCCTTCTCTCGTCGAGCGTCTTCAAGCGTGTCAATTTCAGTCTCATCGAGCGACGAATCGTCAGAATCCAGCCAATGGGCGGTCTCGGATTCATCCTCTGGTTCCTCCCTTCTCCCAGATCGCGTACGTGTATCGTTAGACCTTTGTCTTGCTTCCTTAGGAAGTGACGGTCCGGCGATAACTTCACCCGGAGACCGAGCAGCGTCGTCATCTCCAGCACTGGCGCTTACAACTCCATTACTTTGAACAGTGCCTTCGATTGTTTCGACGCTGGCGCTTGCACTGTTCCCATTTGGTTGAACTGCATCTGCCGAACTTCCTTCATCAACTGGAAACTGTATCACTGGTGTTCTGGATACAAAGAAAAAATTCTGAGCCTTTATAAATTTAATAACTGAACAATAATTTAAAAAAAAATTCAGCGCACTGACGCGCGCATGAAAGTACACTCCCAAATAAAATTACTGAAAACTTTAATACCCTAATCGCTGAAATTACCTGTAGCAATGACAAATAGAGATAACAATGGCCAAGAGATAGAACAGTAGGAAGAAGGCAATGAGGCCAAATATCGCTGAAACGTATTCCATGTACGTAATCTTGGGTGTAATGTTAAAACGCAGTTGCTTAATACGCTGCGACACTCCAGTCATTCGCTTGTCATGACTCGCACAGCGAGAGTCATCAGAATGTACCACAAATACGACATAAAATCCATTCGGAAATGCATCTCGCTGAAAAATATCAATATCAGCGTTTCAGCGTTCATGAATTTTAGTTACCCATAAATTTAGCAGTGTAAGCTCATTAATACATTTAGGGTCATTCCGGCTTTCGATGACATCGTTTGCCAGTAGCCTTCAAATTGAACATTGCTCTCCTCGTCAAAAACTGGACACTATTTTTTTTTAAGAATCATTTCAATTAAAGTTGGAAAACATTTGGAAAATAATTAAATTTTAATCACCGTTGAATTCTGGACGGAGACGGTCATACAGGTCGTGTCCTCTGAGAATACTTCCAGAAGAACAAACTGCGACGAGATCGATACTGGGAATGTTGCGTTTTCTGGCGAAGGAAAGATGAAGCGATAAAACTTTGGTGACGGCGGTGACACTGTGGTACTGTACTCCTGCTCCAACCTAGACAACACGAATCCCATCTTCAAAATTTCGAAACTTTTCTTAATTCAGTTTACTTACGTCATAACGAAACTTTTTTCTACTGAGACGTCGATGCTGAAGTTGACGTTTGTAGGTGTTGCGGTGGATACAGTGACAAAGACCACTTGCGTAACGTCCATAGCCTCATCCGACGAGTCACTGCAGAGTGTTCGACTAGATTTGAAATATGTTTTCCTGGAATTCATAAAAATATTCTTCAAGTCTGGAATTTTGTTGTTAAAACGACAAACGTTTTTAGACAAAGCGTACCCTGATGTTGAGACTTGGGGAAGTTGCCAAGAGAGGACGCTTTGCTGTTGACGGACGACGAACATGACCGGGTGTTCCGGATTCTGATGTGGCTCACAGTGAGAATGGACTCGAAGGTCGCCGTCCTAAAAACCGTTGAATTTTAATTTGGAAATTGAACGAGCACTAATGCAATCGCAATGATGCTGTTCCTTACGCGTCCATAGCTCGAGGCGTTGAAGGCAAATTGGTAGATGTATTGGACAGTACTGTTGACTTGGCCCTCGTAACTCACGTTCGCCTTCCCGACAATCACAATCGTTCTAATTTTGTCTCCAACTGGATTTTCTCCAGACACGTGACATTTCTCCAGTTGAAATGCTCCAAAGAGACAACATAAACCCAAGAAACGTATTTTCTGTGGAAACGTCATCTCACCGCTGTTATCATCGCCAAGTTCCAAACGCTATCAGTCTAGGCCTATAGAAAGTGAACAAAAACGCTGAAATGCCTTCTTCTGAATCTAATCTAGCATTGCCCTGCTTTGGAACCAAGAAAAACGTCACTTTGCCCTTTGCAACTTGGTCGAATTCTCTACAACATTAGTTTATTACACCAATATTTAACCTTAAATCAATTAATTAAACTAATTTTTATCGAGCTTATCCAAAAGTATGGTAAAAGGAAAGGGTATTAAAAGTTTCTTCACAAAAAGAGCTATTGGGGGAGGTTCAAGGGGAGCCCACAGCGTTAGAATCAAATTGACTCGTCATTTCCGTATCTCCGTCGGAAGCGTTGAGCATGTTCAGAGTGACTTCCGAAGAGGGTTTCATGTTGGTCATGGAATTGCTAATAGACGTCTGAGGAGCCTTCCCACGTATCATTTTCTGTGTATTGGAAGTAGTAATTCCGACAGATGACCCTCCAAGAGTGGTCACTGTTGTACTCATGGGTGTACCCGCAATTGTGCTGTTAGTTTGATTGGGAACAGAGATACCAGCCTCGGCAAATGCCTTGGTCTTGAGGGCCGTTCGAATCTGGGATACGGTTCTCGTCTTAATTATTTCTGTAATCTTGCCCAGATCATCACCAAATCGCTTGATACAAGACTGAAGCATTTCGATTTCCTCATCGGTCCACTTGCTTCCTACTGCCGTGTCGTTAGGCGGGCGGAGCTGCATTGTCAATTCTCCCAATTTGGTAAAGGCCGTTCCAGCCTGAAGGTATATCTCTCCAACTTTGTTAGCAGCTGAACTCATGGTGATAGGGATGATGATGACTTCAGCTTGAGAGCAGCGAATTCGGGAAACAAAAAAGGTAAAACTCTTTCAGTTAAGTTTTTACAACTAACCACCACTTATATAGAACTACACACAACAGCATAATTTTAAATTAATACAGCTTAATATCTACAGTTCTTTAATAATATCACTCGTCCGCCCCCAAATGTTCTGACGAATTTGAAACTTAACGCTTCACCATATTTTTAGCTACTCCATTTTCGAATGAATCCTTGCTTGCTGCACTCCAACTGACCATTTAAAGCAAACCGTCTGCAAAGTTACTCTTTCGCCGTATGATAATGCACTTAAATGACAAATCGGCTACAAAACCACATGTGATCCATGTTAAGGAACTTAGGTAACCAGCTGTGCCGTGTTTCCTCCTAAACTTCAACGAATTTGACCAAGTAAGCAAGGGATAAAGGAGACGTAATTCCATTACTTCAGCTATGTCAACACCTCACCAGTTAAAAATGAAAATGAGCATTTACCTTATATTGATACAATTGGCGATAATCCTTTCGTCTGGAAACCGCACCGAATGACACTACTTTGCAAGGAATATCTCGTCTTTTCGTCTCCTGTTCCACAATGAAGTTAAATGACATTAATCAAGGTCTCTTAGAGCTTATCAGAGTACTTGCCGTGACGTGACTCAACTACTTACCTCCCTGCTACCGTGTCCACTCAACTCCCCTCTTCCTAACCCTTCTAGAATTGATGTGACTCAACTTTAAGTCGGTAATTAAGTTGTGTCCTTGGACTTCGTCAGCTGTGATTTAAAAGCTTATCTGTTTGTTTACGAAAACACGCAATGGTCTTTTAACGACGCGACAAGAAGTTCCGGGCGCAAACGCACGCTGCGGTGTTACTAAAATCCCCCCCCCCCCCCAAGACCCTCAGTCCGTAACAAATATGGGCATTGGGGACTAGCCGTCTGAGAATTAATAATAAAAACCATTTCCTTCTTTTCTAGTTTGTACTGTTGTGTACCGAAAAACGGTTCTACTCGTTTTAATTTCCATCTAATTCGTATTGTATTGTACTGAAAAACGTGTCTCTTTTACTCATTTTAATTGGTTTCTATTTTGCACTGGCTACAATGATGTAACCATCACAATACGATTTTGTAGCCACTGCTAATCTATTTCCGGTAGTTCGTCGGTACTTGACTCAGTCTCTCCGTTTCCTGGATTTCGCTCTTCAGAGGTGGCAACGGTGAGCAAGTTCCTCATCGCTGAAATGTTACCATAACGGTATTGGAATCAAGATTAATATTGAGATTGAGTTGCGCCAAACACTGCGAAATATTTTTACCATCTATAAAAACGTTGACACTTCGTTGAAACGCTCCAGCACCTTCGGCATCGGGCGGGTGCTCTTCCCCTGCGGCCTCAGCCAAGCCAGCCCTAATAAAAAAAAACAGAATTTGATTTCCATACTAACATCTTACATTGAGCAGATGAGGACCTTACCCGTCATTTTGTTGCATTCCCAAATTGAGGTCAATTCTGAAGGACTGTAGAAGCGCATTTAAGATCCCAGGTGAGTGCTCATTGACAAAGCGACTGGGCCGTTCCTCACGGCGATATATGTCAATTGAGTCGCGAGGGGGCAAAGGGTCGTAGGTCAAGATGGCTTCCTTGCTTAGCTCCTGTACAGATTTTGCAGTAAGTTTTCAAATAAAACCTTGCTTTACGAATCGATGCTTCGTTTAAGTGGTCTGAAGAAGCTTATAATTTGTATAAGAAATTACCCTAGGAATATTGAGTGTAACTTCTTTTTCGCCAATAAGGAAGAGATGTCTTAGCACATTTCTTGGGGTTGTACCTTCCTGGTACCTGCGCCTGCGTTTCTGATCGCAGTCGTGCACAACCGGGTCTTTGGTATCAATCTTGCGCATACAGATATTCGCGTTCTTCTCAATCCAACCCAAAATCGCTGGATTCTTCCACAAGTGCCAACTTCGCCAAACATAGAGGTTGGTTAACAGGCGGAGTGGGTCAGTGGAGCTAATTAAAAAAACACAGAATATATACTAAGGTTTTAGTGTGTAATTATAGCACACATATACGCATTGGATTATGTATGTACCATGTACCTGTTTTGGGCTCCGTAGTTGAAGTAATAATGATTCTTGAACTTCGGATCACAATTAATTCCGCACTTGTCTAAGAGGGGAATAACAACTGAAGGGAACATGAGAAAGGAATACTGCAAAAGCTCGTCGCTTTGCTTTCCGTAGGCTGCCTTCTCCTCAGCCGATAACTGACTTCTGGAGTCTTTCTTAGTGGAAGAAGACGCTGTGCTTCCGTCTTCAGCTCCGATGGACAGCAAGAATTGAGCTAGTGCCACTGAATAGGCCCAATTTGGGAGCTGTTCTAAGTTCCTACTTCCATTCCACAAGTTGTAGACATTGACAAGCCACTGACATTCTCCAGCTTTTATTGCAAAGAAGTCCAACATGAGTGTCACGCACAATGGATCCGATCCATCCAAATTGAGCAAAATCTTGGATATTTCCAAGGCAGATCGGTGACAGGCTCGTTGACTCACGAAATTAATGTGCTTATATAGGAGAATGTGGAAGGCCCTGTAAAATTGCACAAATGAATAAGCCTGAAGAACGAACTGAGGATAGCGTTTTAAACTAGTTTTGTTACCTGTTCTCTTGATACTTATATTCCAAGCGGCAGCTGGTTGATGAAACGTTAAATCGAGAATCGACAGCTAACTCCATAGCATGTAAGGCAATTTCTACTAATTCGGCAGCTACTTGACTATCTTCACTTTGTTTGGACATTTCCGAGAGTTGGATCTGCGAGTCCACGTGGTATGGATGGAGACGGACAATTGTCTGATAAGAATAATTAGCAAATTAAAATTGCGCATTTGCATGAAGTTGAATTCAAAAATAGTATTGGTGCTATACCAAAATGTTTTCTGGGTCATGGGAGTCAACAGCTTTCAAAAACTGTTTTTGAATCTCTTGGTAGTACGAATTATGTACAAACTTGAAGTGTTCAACTCCCAATTCCTTGGGCTCAAGGATACTCATTGAAAGTCCTGTTCGGATTAAATAACAACAAGTTGTAATAAAGTTAATGAATTCGGAGGTGATAGGTTGCAACTAAAAAATTTACAACTAACCAGAGTTTCCAACTGAAGGCCACTTGTCTCTCGGCGTAATTACTCTTCCAAGTGCCTTGTGACACTTCCGATTTCCTCGGCCAGACTTCCTAAACAAAAAGTAAGATTTAAAGCTTCGTGAGAGAGAACTGATTAAGATTAGTGAATAGTGAGTAATACCCTAGCTCCTTGTTGATTACCGACGCTCCAAAAATCTTTTTCAGCTCAAACTCAGTGTTCAAATACTTTTGGTCCGGAGAGAACAAGTTAGTTTGATTAACCATGGATGGACTGCAAGCTGGAGTTTTTTCCTTCGTCTTTGTTGCACGGTGATGGAGTGCGGGTGGTATGTTTGTAGGAATTGGTAGTATTTCCTGGATAATTATATCGAAATAAATCAAACACTCGGTAATTTGTGGCAAAGAGTAAAAAAGCGATGCGTACAGTGAGACCCGAAGTTGAATTATTTCTTGACTTCTTTCCCCTGTGCTTCTTCTTCTTCCTTCTTCCAGGTGTTGACTGTTGGATGTCCGTATCCTTCTCGCTCTCTTCTTGGTCACGCCCACTTGTTTCTTCAGTTTTGTCCGAATCCTCACCTAGCGTTAACTAAAAAAAAACGAGAAAAAAACGGTAATAACAGTTATTTCTTTCATTCAACCGTAGACTTACCAGCTCATACGGATTCTGAGCGAAGGTTTTACGCTGACCCACAAACGGAACGTGGATTTCGTCCTCATCAGAGTGCTGATTTACCTTAGCTTTGAGCTCCTCACTTTGCGACTCTCCATAGACCTTCTTCAGATGTCGAGATGACATCTTCTCAGTGGCAATGCAATGACTTGCTTTACCTTAATTAGCGGCAGCTCAAGACCTGGACAAACGTTTAATCATTCAGCGATTACAAGGTGTTAATTACTTACTTGGTGGTGCCATAGCCGCGAATATTAATTAACTGAAACGACGTTGACGTTAGGCTATGGGTGATCGTTGATGGGTCAAAGGTTAACTTACCAGAAATAGAAGTTTACCTGCACCTGCAGTGATGCTTCTGAATTACGGTCACGGTAATTATATTAACGCTTTATAAACCAATTAACATATCTTGAAGTTAATTGAAAACGAAAATTTACTAATTGACTTCCGTTGATTAATCAATAATCAAGTCCACTTCCAGTCATCTGTTTTTAAAATTTAAAAAATGACTTCTTACTTTCAAACGGAAAGGTAACGGCGCCAATTCAGATCACGTGACGCTTGGAAATTGTAAGCAAAGTGAAAGTTGAAACTTTCACCAACAGAAAAGAAATTAATTAATTAATGTAATTACGGAAGCCTTGATTTCTTTTAATTAATTTTCAATCAACTTAAACAATTCACATTTTTCTAATTAATAATTAAATCATAGTTGACGCCTCGATTAGTCAAAGAGTTTTATTTGTAGATTTTTTTTCTAAATTCTAAATACCAAAAGCTACGACTATGTTAACCTTATTTTCCCAACTTTAACTTATTTCCTAGTTTCTAATTTTGAAAATTTTACAATTTCAGAATTTTTAGACATGGAGATTGTCACTGCAATTCTTTCGGTAAGGCACGCTTGGCCAATATTCCCTGAAGGCCACAATCATAATTAATTCTTAATCTAATTACGTTGCTAATTAAGTTTCTTTTTTTTTTTGTTATTTTTTGGTACTGTTATACAGAAAACAAAAGAACACAATTAAAACGCTGCTCCAGGCCCAATCGCTGATATTCAGCGTAAATGCGCCACGGCCGAGTGGACCAAAGCATTTTGTTGTTCCCTTGCCTGTTTTGCACCTGTTCCCAGCTTGAGTAACCTGTTGATCGTTCACGCCTCATCCTTTACTCTACCTGTAAATTAGTACAAATTAATTAGTACTCAATTAGTAAAATTAGTAAAACAGTTAACATACAAATTAAGTCAAGTAATTTAGT
The DNA here is from genome assembly GCA_021029175.1 of Bilobella aurantiaca. Classification (NCBI taxonomy): domain Eukaryota; kingdom Metazoa; phylum Arthropoda; class Collembola; order Poduromorpha; family Neanuridae; genus Bilobella; species Bilobella aurantiaca. Next base: position 47,835 of record VYYI01000012.1, on the reverse strand, counting down.
ATTTAAGAATCCTAATTAACTAACTCTGTAATATTTTGTTTAATTGCTTCTAAGCATAAGTAAGTATAGGAAACATTTGTAATAATTTCAATGCCATTTAATTAAAAATAATTTTCGTCGACTAACCGGAGAGATAATTAGTGTAGATCAATTGGAGCAATTTTTAAAATGAAAGTCGTTCATTAACTAGGATAACTAACTAAAATAATTAGTTGTTATTAAATAAATTCGTTATCCCGTTGGTTTACCGAGCCTCTGAAACTTAAGCGAAATAATATTTTACCTATTTTTTAGCTTCCAATTGCTTTTGGAAATCACTTCAGAATCTTACCCCTTCGTGAATTCCGTTCAGGAATGCATTGTGTTACAGGTGCAAAGGGTCCCCCTCCAAAGCGATTACAAAGGGCCTCTGAAGCGTAAAAAATGACAAAACAAACTAAAAGTAAAATTGAACAAAAATATTGGATGTTGGTCCTGGAAGGTCCAGGGACCAAGTCAGCTCACCAACAGGTTCCTGAGCCCTTTTAAAGAACTCCAAGGAGTCAAATTGATGAAGATTCTTTTTCGTCCCCTTCACGCGAAGGGGAGAACCCTTATGAAGGGTTCCTTCTTGATTCCATTGTGAAATGCTTTGATGCCAACTCCACCCTTCTACTTCCTAATTACAATTCATTGGATAACAATTGGCAAAGGGCCATTAATCCTGGAGACAAGTACCCGCATCAAGTGCCCAGCAGACAGAGTGAAAACAGCTTTCTCTCATAAATTACCAGTTGCAGACTTTCGCTTTACGAAACATGAGCGAGAGGACCGACATAACTGTCACTATTAATTTGAACTTATTAAAATACTGCCTGCTTTCTTTTGGCCCTTGCCAGCCACTTGTTGGTAATTAACATTAATTGGAAATTAGAATAGAGCTTTGAGCCCTTCCGAATCAGCCCTCGAATAATTGAGGGATGAATCCGTTTCAATTGAGTGGATGAGAAACAGGAAACGCCCAAAATTTAGGACTGGGATTTCCTGTCAAGTTCAATTGACGTTGGCACAAAATTACTCTCTGGACAATAGTGTTCTAAAAATGATTTTTTTTAGAACGAAATGATTCACTTTAATATTTTGCGTAAACTTTATTATATTTATCTGTCGTAGGTTGCAGTAGCAAGTTCAAGTAAATATTTTAAGGCTACATTGAGTTAGCCAGTTACAAAAGGATATTATCTTCTTGAAAATAGAAGTATCTTGATATTGGAACACTGCTAGATTATTAGTAGAGTAAATACCGCTACCGCCACTTGAGCTCTTCCACGAGTTATTTTTTGCCGTCCTTGATTGAAGCTCGTTCTTCTTCGTCACTGTAGTACTCTTCTAGCTCATCAGTGGGAGGAAGGTCCTTGGGTTTTGTTGAAAGCTGCTTGTAAATTGTCATTGCCTGAAGGTGGAATATATTAACTATTAAACATTTATTAGCCAACTATAACTTAAGCGTAATTAACTTCACCTGAGTCACCATCCCAGGAATGTTGGAAGGGTCTGATGGAAGAATCACGGTGTTCGAGTGCTTGGCTAGTCCAGCAAAGGCCTTGACATACTGCTCAGCAACGATGAGACTTGAGGCATTCTTTCCAGTTTCTTTTCCAAGTGGCTTTCCAATCATCTCGATTGACTTAGCCCGAGCTTCAGCCTTATTCAACAGTGCTTGTGCCTCTCCAATGGCAAAGTTGATTTTCTCTTGCTTTTCGGCCTCTACATAGATAGATTAAATATCAATTAACTACTGTAATAATTAACTAGTTTCAATTGCCAAATGGTGACAGACGTCATTTACCAGAAGCTAGGATCCTTGCTTGTTTTTGACCCTCCGCAACATTAATTGCGGCCTCTCGGGTACCCTCTGATTCAAGGATTTGAGCACGCTTCCGTCGCTCAGCCTCCACTTGCATTTGCATAGCGTCTTGGATTCGACTCGGGAGTTTAATATCACCTAAAATATAAATGTGTCTTCAAAACTTACTCTCGCCTACTCTAATTAAATCGATGACGAAGACTAACTTACGAATTTCATACCGCATTGCTAAGAGGCCCCATGCTTCACTGGCCTTGTTGATTGAGTCCACAATCTGTATATTCAAGTTCTCTCTTTCACGGAATATCGTGTCCAGTGCTATTTTCCCAAGTTCAGATCTCATTGTGGTTTGTGCCAACTGCGTCACTGCAAACTCCGGATCCTCTACGCCGTAACTTGCACGATATGCATCCACAATTCTGAGGTAGAGTACACCGTCCAACGCCAAAGCCACGTTATCTAAGATTATAACGTAATTAGACGGTCGTAATCACGGTCTAGAATACGACCGTGATTACCAAGACAGAACTAAAGTTAGTTAGTTACCCTTCGTAATGGCAGTCTGTTGCGGTATGTCAATTGCGATTTCTTTGAGACTGTTGACATATTTGACTTTGTCAATAACTGGAACTAAGAAGTTGAGCCCAGGAGCAAGAATCCTATGAAACTTGCCCATCCTTTCGACTGTCCATGCCTACCCAAATCGATACGGTAAGTTCCATTTCATATTCAATTAGTCTCATTATCATGCCCTTCCATGTTATTGGCGAAGTTAGTATGCTCGTCATGACCTCATTTTGTAAATCAGTGCTTACCTCCTGCTGGGGAACAAACAGAATGACAGTATTGAGCGGTGTTGACGTTGACTTAGTCCTGGCAAGCACACACAAATCAGTCAACATCGGTGCTCCATATCGACCACTCAATATCTGAAATGACGAAATCAATTGAAAACAGAAATCAACTTTAAATAATCGGTCAACTTAACTAACCTGCTGTGTAGCGAATCCTATTCCGGGACTCAGCCTTCCTCTTCGTATTAAACAATTCATGATATCCTAATTGATAGCACAGCTAATTCGTCGATGACAGACAAGATACTTGGTTCTGGTTGACTGGGACTGGACCGCTACCAACTAAAGTTCTCACAAAAATGAGCAGACTAGCCAAACAGACCTCAACCAAATCCAGTGTACGGAGACTTCCCCTCAACTTGGAGGTCCAAGGACGGACGACTTGATGCCTTCAACTAATTAACTTTAGAATTAACAACTGCCTTAAGGGGACTCCAACAAGATGATACTTCCTGTAAATCCAATTAATGATCTCAATTTAACTTTTGATTTGACAAGGGAATGAAAAATCACTCGGACTTAGAAAACTTCACTCCAAAAGCTGCCCCCCCCCCCTTCGTTGAAATCCAACCGATCAGCCTGATTACCCCTAATTGCCTTAGGTCAAATCGTCAACTTGTCGGGGATACAATTTACACAGTAAAGCAGAGCCACGTCTTCTATGCAGATTCAGTAAAAAAAAACTGAAACCCAAAATCAGTGCCAATAAAATGTCACCCTCGCCTCGAGCTGTCCAAATCACATTATAATGAATTTACATAATTGATCATCATGAGCATGATGATCGATAATGTATATTTTATGAAACTAAACAGAACTTTTTTGATTTTCATTAACAAGAAATGGACGAAATTCATGTCATAACCCTATTACATTATAACACCTTAAAGATTCTAGGGGTTAAAGTACATACGTTAATTGTACATAATTCTAGTACTAGAATGTACAATTGTACAATCTAGTAAATATACTTTGTAACAAGGAATATTTTGTATATAACGCCATGTAGGACGAGATTCAAACGGAAAGAAAATGCCGGAAATAGTTTGGGGTTGAAGCTTCATTATTCGATTCCTTCGTCGGTTTTGTCAGAGCGACCTGATCCACCTGATGAATTCAGATCTAGATCATCATTGGGATTTACCTCCTGGGCTTTGGGTGACAAACGTATGCTCTCTCTACAACGAAAAAATTTGGTATAATACCAATCTTTGAGTAGGTTAATTGAGATGCCAGTTTAGTGGATAGGCTCTTACTTTTCGATTCTAATTTCCTCCTGGATCCATTCTTTAACTTGTCTCGAGCGAGTATTACTCTCCGTCGAACTTCCAAAGCGGAACTTGATTCTTCGGCCCTTGCCTTCCTCTGGTTGACCCCCATTCTCTACAAATGATAGCTCCAACTTATTTTCTACGTACTCATATAGAGCAACCTCACTGTCGGCACAAATGTCGAGGGTCCGCAACTGTAAAACGCAATCAAATTGTTACAATGCGGAGTTCGCCCTTAATGAAAGTTGTATCGCGTTCGCAGTTGAACAGCGCAGAATTGGCTCCTTACCTCTGTAAAACCCTTGAAGTCTTCGTAGCTGTAAACACTGTCGACCTCCACGTTCATCTTGGCCGTATAGAGCATAATGTAGGCGCAATTAATGGAGTCGTCTTTTTTGCAATTAACTAAGAAGCTCCGCGACTTGTCCAGTTCTACCCTCCCTTTACCAATATATAAGGCCTCACAGGGTATTGCCTCGTTTAGCGGCATCCTTCTCCAGCGATCTTTTCTATCTTGCGTCAACTTGATGTATTCTTTCAATTTTGCTTGGACCAGCTCTCCCAAAGGACCGTCATGGTTATACAATATGCTGGACATCATGGACATTTGACAAGCTGACTCTGGCTCTGGAAAAGTGACACCTTCCTTACCGCTCTGCCCTTGTGGCGCCTTACAACCCAAGGAAAAAGGTTTCACAAAAGGAATATGTTGACTTTCTCAATCACAATTTAAAAGGTAGCCACTCAACAACTGTTTCTATTTCAGTTGTAATTTACAAAAAAAATGGTACACTTAAATTCAGCTTTATATGCTCATTATTAGTTGATTAACAAGAACACATATTAGTAACTTGGACATTCTAAAATGAATCGGTAACGTAATAAAGCCTAAAATAGCCTAATCTGCAAACATAATACTTACGAGAATGTTTTGTAAAGACATGACGCATTAGAAACTACAAAAAAAAATTGTAAAATCAATCAACGTAATTTTGAAGTTAGCTTCCGCACTGGCAAAGATTGTCTCGGTTTCATTCATATGCAGGGCTCCAGCACTGCTGCTGTCCAGTCGCTCCCAATTCAAGTAACCAATGATAAAAAAAGATTAAGCGCATTGTCATCTTCTTCGAAAGTTCAGTTTGTAGATCAACCGTATCATCCATCCTATAATTATTTAAAAAAAAGTTGGCCAAAGTCCCAAGTTTGACGCTACTGAATCACTTAATAGTATAAGACATTTACCTGTGATTCCCGTCGGTAGATCGATGCACTGTACCGGAACTTGGATGGACTTGAACTTTGACACTGGGGCTTGAGCTCGTCTTTCGATTGAATCGTCTCCAAACGTTAGCTATAGCTTCCGCTCCTCCCCCGGAAATCGTTCTTCTCAACGTATCACTAAATTGGTCACCAAAGGAAGTTGATAAAGACATTGTCAACGCCCCAGCATCCGTATACCCGTCGTTTTTTGACTCATCACTTCTGCAAACGTTCTCCCAAACATTTCGGATGACTTCAATTGGAACATCTTTGAGTTGATACTCCAAATCTTCTCGAATTCTTTTGAGCAACGTATTGAAAGTAAGGTAATATGGTTGAAGAGTTAAGGTGGGATCCAACAGGAGGGAATTGACAAGTGGAATACGACAGGCAGCTAAAAGGGACATGATTTGAGTTAACACTAGAATCACATTGAGGTCCAAATGTGGCCAATTGCTGAGCTGAACCAGAAGACTGTCCAAAAATGGTCCAAAGGAGGCCACAGTACTCCCGGCCTCATCGTCATGACCTTCGCCGTGCTCAACACTCTCCATGGTCGAATATCCATCGCTCTGATTGGTCACCAAAGACGCCCTGTCAACTTTTGGAAATGATTTTGAATGATTTTGTGAAGTCTCTCCCCTCCTTACGTCCTCCACACTTCCGAGGTCCAAGTTAATTGTCGTAAAATGAGGGACTTTGGAATAATCTGACGGGTCTGTCACACCCGAATCCGGTTCCGTGTCATGTGATGTAAGCGTTATGTCAGGACGTTCCTGATACAAGTCCTGGCTCGAGTTGAGCTCGTGATTGGACGCCGTCCCGTTGCTTAGTTTCTCGCCCTCAGCGCCGTCGTATTTGTGTTTCCAAAGAGGAAAAAAGGGATTCGGATAAGAATGGTGGTGGTCGCTTTCGGAACCATTTGACAGTTGGAGGCCCTCGTCTTCAGCTTTTCGCGTGACTGAAAATGACGTTCGGACGTTGAGGTCAAAGGTTGCCCATTGGGCGGAAGCGTAATTCACGTATTGCAGGAAAGTCGCTTCAATGGCGTCTGGACCAACGATGTCACAGATGCTCATCGGAAGGAGTAAAAGAAAGCGAGTGGCTGAGTCATAAAAGTCAATGGACGGAAGACGCTGTTTTCTTTGTGACACCATTAGGTGATGCTGAGGAGTCAAGTACTTCAAAATCACTTCTAACCAAAAGTCCTCACAGTAAGTTTCTAGAAGGGCGTTGAACAGACTTAAAGTGGCAATAGTCACCTATTGAAAAAAATATAAAGCTTCAGTTCAAAACAATAAATATGATTTTAAAAACGTTCTTAAATACTGGAAACAAAAAATACTATTTTTTATTTTAAAAATGTTCCAAGTAAGCCATTTGGAAGAGAATAATTTAATTTTGTAATATTTTGAAAAAAGAAGAATTAAATTGCTTACTGTAACAGACTCATTTGTGTTGAGACGATGTATAAGAACGTCGAGTAACTTGTTGTTGACAAATTGAACTAAACTTTTTATTAGGGCAGGATGCGTTACATTTCTACAAATGACTTCCAAATAGAAGGTGACGATCCCGATTTCTTCATTTAAGCTCTAGAAATAATTAAGAATAAAGTGTATTAATAACATTTTTAACGTTCATATGTAAGCTGTAATGATAATAAGAGTACTTATTGGCATTTCATTTAATATAGCTTAAAAAGATACATTAATTAGGGTGAATTGAAAGGGAGCATGAGCTGAAAACTTCCACTACCAAAAGGTTAAATGCATTGTATTACTACATTACGATAACATGCAATTCCACGCTTCCTTCTTCCGAGATTAGCAATTAGTAAAGTACATGCACTTAAATGATTGCAGTCAAAAGCCGTTCTCAATTAATGCAGGGCAGGAAAGATTTGCAAGTGAACCACGCTTAAATGAGATTCGATTTAACTAACCGTGACGTAAGACAAGTCAGGTTCATTTGGTTTGTACAAGCTCCCCTCATCCTCATCCTAGGATCCCAGGAAAAATTTAACAAAACAGTGATGGCACAAGAATTATAAAATATTGTTCCAAAAAATCTACTCCTTAACCAAGTGACATGGACAAAATTTAATCAGATAAATTAGCAACGGAAGTCCTCACCTGCGTCAGAGCCGGCTCAATTACGGCCTGAAGAAAAGCATTTGTGAAACATTCCGCAATTGTGGTGGCCACTGCATCCGGTGCAGCCTGCGTGACTTCATTTACAAACTTCAATTGTTCGATGAAAGGAGTAAGTTGTGAGGATGAGGCTTTTGTAAATGTGGGGAGCTGAGCAAAGCAAGCTGAAAGTCCACTGACGACTACATTCTAAACCAGAAAATTCACAACAACAAATTGATTCATGAAGAAATTTCCGTTTCTAGTAAAATTAGGGAAATATAATAACTATTCAATTTGATGGGTGAAATTAATCTTACAGTTAATCCCAGTCCAGACTCTTGAGATAAGCTCCGTTCTAATCCTGGGAATTTCGATGCCAGTTGTATTAGCTGAATAAAAGAATAGCGAGCCGTTTCTGCGAGTTCAACGTTGTTGCGCAAGCTGTATTCCAGTAGGAGACTAGCCAAGGCATAGGTACCGTCCCATTGCTCCCTGTCACCATCACGAGGCGTTCTAGCGTAACCAAGCAGTTCACCGTCTCTTGATGCAGCTTCACAGAGCGAATGAAGCATGGCAATTAGTTTTAGTTCGTCAGGTTCTGGCATTTGAACACCTGCAATAAGTTATAAAGTCTTGAAGACTCAACGTCAACCAATTTGTTCTCTGGTGCTTGAGGTATTACCTTGAAGTTGTAAATTATGTAACCACCGTATCACTTGATCTGAGCAACGATGCTGTAGCCAAAAAGACTTGCATGACTTCTCAGGTGTGACCTGCTCCCCTCTCGACATTGTCAGGAATGCAATCATTTGACTTAGATGAGAAATTACCGTAAATGCTCCCTCCGGATCCTAGACATAAAAGACAATTAAAGATAACGGACGTGCTTGGAATCGGAATATCGAATTCGAAATGTACGAAACCTCAAAGAAAATATATCACACCTCACAAGTTTGCATCACTTGAATTGCTTGCGTCCAATGATTTTCGAATAAACTATACATTGCTCCTGGCTCTACTTTTTTTCGTTCCATATTAGACGCACCAGGAGCACTCCCCGATGCCTGTGATTTGATCCAGCTCATCATCCTCTCGAGAGATCACTTTTCAGCAGTCCAGCATCCAGCTTCGCATTTGTAAAGCGATTATCCCGGTTTGGCGTTCACGGAAATTTACCGTCCATTACTGATTCCTGTAAAAAAAAATGTAAACCTTAAAAGAAAACTTTACATTACATGAAAATTGGGTCATGCATTTAGATTTAGTTTCGCTTACCATATACCCATCGCCTACGCTTATCTTAACGTGTCATGCTGCAGATGCACTTTACGACGATAATTACTTTACCCACGCTAATGGGTAGCCTTTAGAATGGATTTTGGCTTAATTTTAATTAATCCGCAATTAATTAATTAACAATCACAGGAATTCCTCCCTTCTCGTTCCGCCCAAAGAACTCGACTGCAACTCGAGAGTGAAAGTTGCGATAAGTGCTTTAAGATAAAAATTAACTTTCCATTTCAAAAGGGTTTGACTAAAAGATGCCGTCTTTCCACTTCCGGCTTTCCGTCAGATATGGGCGATTATTCACTTATTACTACTCAATGCAAATAGTTGGATAACACCTAACACTAACGTTTTACCTCAATTCTAGTTCAATAAACTATCCGAAAATGCTGCTTCATTCTAATTTTTTAATTGAATTTTATTAGTAATTAATATAATTAATTAATATATTTAATTAATAAGTACTTAACTTTGAAGTGAGTTTTTCCCTATTGCCCAAATCATTTGCCCATGTGTGAAGTGCAAGTGAAGTGCAATTTCGTAAGAAAGAAAGAAAGTGAATGGCAAATTTGAATGAATGGGTAGAGAATAGCAAGTGCCAATTCGCGAAAGGCACTTTAATTATTAAAGTCCTTAATTAAAACAGAGTTAATTAAGTTAAGTGTTAATTTAGTTAGTTAATCACAGTTACACTTACACTGTTTCCTTTGGAAAGATAGTGGCCTTTCAGTTGAGTTCAATCGTAGATAGATAAATTGACGACTCATTGTGGCAAATAAAGGCGAAAGTTATTAAAAATTCCTTATCATAAAAGTCGTCTAAAAGATAAGCTCTTTAAAACACCCAACAAAAGTGACGCATCAATGACAGGAAATGGGTCCAAAGATCATAAAGTGCAAGAAACTGCATCTTAGTCGCCCTTGAAGAAAGGAATTAATTAAATCAAGTTAACTATCAGACTACTTAACATCTTTTGTCACAGTAAATTAAAGAAAGTTAAACCTCGAATTAGGAGTTTCTAATTAGAGGCTCTAATCAAGCCCTCTTCGTGGTTGGTACTTGAGTTATCGAATATCCATTGTAGAAGCTCAAAGGTAATCTGTGTGAATTAAAATTATTATTATTTGTCAATCGATATATTCTGTACAATATTTCTTCAATTTTCTTTGGAAGGTACCATGTTTCACTTAATTTCCTTTTCAGTGCAGTGCGCGTATGTTACATTAATTAAATATTTACGACGTATAACTGGGGTACTAACGTTTATTAAAAATAGACTGAAGTTGAATCAGACTGAGCACATTCTGCAGCTAACTGACTGTTAACATTTAAACTTTTTTTTTAATAGAAACGACACGGCGAAAGGCAGTTTTGAAGATGGCGAGGAAATGTTCCTTTTGGTGGATGGCAGTCAGCTCGGGGCTGGGAATTTACTTCGGAGTCACTGTCTTTCTAATATTCACTTTTTACTACAAGAACGATGCTGCTGGGGCCTTCGGTCTAATTTCTGGTACGGTATTGATTGGACCTGGGATAGGAATTTTGGAAGTAATGTAAAGCAATAAGGTTAACTATGACTCTATGTTGTGTAGCACTATTTGCAGCGATTGTCCTTCACTTGACCCTTCTGCATTCGGGCAACCGACTCGTCACGTGGTATTCTCCATCAAACTTGAAAGCCCTCTCTGCCCTGGGAATGATCTCTAGTCTAATTGCGCTTGGACTGACTATATTTTTTGTAGTCTACGCCGCTAGAAACGACATTCCCATGATGCCCGTGAAGGGAAGCTACTACTTAGTCGCTGTTTGGTCTGGAATGACATGGAAGTGGGCCTTGACTGTCTCCGTCCTAAGTTTTCGCTACGCCAGGATCCTGGAATACACAACACCCTTCCTCATCGTTCAAGAGCAAGAGTGAGCGCCTTATGCACGAATAAGTCCTCAGCCTATAATACTAATATATGCCTTCACAACAATTCTGCAAATAGCGCACAAACAATCCACTTTTGTTAATTTTTCGGATCATTTCCAAGATGCGCTAGTTGACATTGCCTAAAGAACTGTTTTCGGAATATGCTCCATGAATTCCTGTCAACTATTGTAGTATTAACTCGCACTATTATTATCTTTGTTAAGTTTTACTTACTAAACGCATGCTAGTGTTTCGCTCTGAAAAGTGCTAATTTGGCTGACAATAAACAACGAACATACTTAACAGCGTAGATGATGGCGCCATTTTAAACAAGAAGGCTTTGTCGAATTAAAATGGAAACGACAATATAGATACACTAGCTGGGAATTAACCTGTCCTAATAACTCCTTTTTTCAATTAAATATTAAATAGTCAAAATTAACTAATCATTTAAAAATTATAGCTAACTTTCACTTTCAGTTCTTCCTTTCAGTTTTGATTGCTAAAATGTAGTAAAAGCTTATATTTTATATTCTTATATTTCGGCGCAAAAGAAAAATCGCTACAATATTTTCTCGTTTATTGCTAAGCAGTGGAGGTCAGTGATCAAAATAAAAACAAGAACGGAAGCCAGTAAGTAATTTAACATTAATCAAAAACGATATTGGATCTCAATTTGTTGAACTTCAAGCTTACTTCCATTTTTTTATTGGAATGAGAAGTGGTTATTTGGAGAAAGGAAAGGGTGATGCAGCAGCTTCCGCAGGAGAAAGTGGGAGAGAAAGCGATTCTCTCCAGGATTCTCCAGGCTCCCTGTCCTGGAGAAAGTCGTCCTGGAAGGAGCCCCTCCATTTTCTATTTATTTCTAATTTCCTAGCCCTTCCAGTCAGTCTTTCCACGGCGCTTGGCCTCACCGCGTCCGCCTCCATCCTCTCCAGCGCTCTTTGACATCACCACGCCACATTCATCACTACCTTTCACCTTTAACGAAGCTTCAAATAAAGGCGTCTCCAAAAGCCCTCCTTCAAATCTCTTCATCTTCCGCAGTAAGCCAATCGCTTCAATTGCTTACTTCCCTTTTTTCAATTCAACGTTGCAATTTAAGACAGGAGTCTGTTCAAACATGCACTTTTAAAAAACCAGCATGTTATAATGTCGCACAAACACAATTTCAATGCTCCGATTTCTTTCGATTTCATCTCCCTCATCCGAAACACTGTCCAATTCATCCGATTTGTACTTTACCAATCCCCATATTGCTCAAACTTTTTAATTTTAATTTTATAAATTCGTAAATTTTTATTTTTTTTTAAATGTTAAAATTTTGACTTGATTTCCCCCCTTTAAATTTTTTTTTCGTTCAAGCATTTTTGGAACAAAAATGTGGCTCCAAGTACATTACCTCTTGCTTTCAGAGCTATTTCGTCCTGTTAGCTTTTATTGCTCAAAGTAATCGAATTCAGGAGCAAAAAGCATGACATCAGCGATGCAGAAACCTGAAAGAGTGAAATTATGTGTTTTTTCGTTGTGTAATCCCATTTCCTAAAGAGTCTTTGGCAATATCCGGTCGTTCGAAGTAGCTTCTCATAAAGTAGCTTTACCACTTGGTTTACCTTCTTAATGGAGAATTCCATCATCATAAATTATCCTAACAGACAAAATTTTGCAATAGGTTTATCGTCAGGATTCTGCTGCCCTCATTATTTTCTTGTTGCGGAAAGGAACAGCGGGACAAGAAAAAAAAACTATCGATTACGCTAGCAATAAATGTAAGAAACAAAACGACGACATCTCAAGAGCTCAATAACTTTTTGTTTTCTTTTTTTTTAGAAAATAGGCTTTTTTCAATATAACTATTTCAGTGTTTTTCAAGGGGGCCCTTAAACAATTTTTCTCTTTTTCCATTGAAGTGTTACCATTGAGGAAATCGTGACGGAAGCTCTGTGTGAAAGTTTGAAGAAAAAAAATGAAAGCCCGAAAAATTACAATCAAGCACTACTTTGATGGCCCTCCAAAACTCTCCGACTTTGACCTTGTCGAGGAAACAATTTCCGACACGCTGAATGACGGAGGTAAAAAAAAACGACGATTTTCAGCGATTTTTTCTACCTTTTTTTTTATTTGCCCTCCTCTCTCCAGCGTTCCGTCCAGAGAGAGAGAGAATTTACGTTTTTTGGGAAATCTTTTTTCCACCGACTTACAATATCGATTCACTTTCACTTCCCACTTTCTCCTCTGTTCAGAAATTCTCATCAAAGGGGAGGTCTTCAGTGTGGATCCCTACATGCGAGCCTTCGGAAACCGGGACAGGGTACAGGTTGGAGATACGATGCTCGGCTCACAGGTAGCCCTGTAAGTGCCCCCTCCCCTTGTGCTCACTACGTTGTATTTGTATAGGAGGATTGAGAGGTACACTTTTCAAAATTTGAAAAAATTTAACTTTGGTCAGAGTGAGTGAACGAATATTTTCAGCTTTAAAACATTTTTGGTTTAGAAAAGTTCGGTTTAACAGCGGTGTAAAGCTTAAAGTGCACTAAGCTACCCACGAGCATTCTACTTTTTTGAAAGTTATTACTTTCTTAGTTGGCTTAGAAGTAGAGTGTAGGGATGCACGTTGTCACATTATTTCCAAGTGTACCCTCAATCTTACTACGTTTTATTTTCTGAAACAAAGCAAGTTTTTTTTTTGGTTTCGGAAATGCTGCTTTCTCTTCCAGAGTACTCAAGAGCAGGAATGCCAAGTACCTCGAAGGGAGCAAGGTCCTGGCCTACGTTGGTTGGAGAGACGTGACCCTTTGCAACCCAGAGAAACTCAAGGGAATGTTCTCGATGATCCTTCCCCTGCCCGACTTGAAGGGCCTCCCTGACTCCTACGCCCTGGGCCCTTGTGGCATGACAGGGTGAGAGCCACCTGTCCCACCAACTTATGCAAATTGGACAGCTATTAAACTTTGTGTCGTGTCCTTTTACTTTCTCCCTCCAGATTGACAGCCTACTTTGGCTTTCTCAAACTTTGTGAACCCAAGAAGGGGGAGACTGTCGTCGTGAACGCTGCTGCCGGAGCAGGTCTGTCACTTTACTTCTTGTCTAACAATTTTCTAAGAAATTTAGACAATTTTAGAAAATCAAGTCGAGAGGTAACTTGAGCGTTTCTTGAACGTTTTTAGTGGGGAGCATTGTGGGTCAAATTGCAAAGATCAAAGGTACGTGATGACATAACTTTCTCCTAATTCGCTTTCCCCGATTCACTCTCCCATGAACTCAGGCTGGGCAACCAAGGAAAAAATACCCGCTTTCTCTCGTGCGAATTTGTTCTAAATAGTTAATATCTTCTGTCAAAGTCCACCCATGCACTCTACTTTTACGGACAGTATTTTAAGTAGGTTACAGCAGTTCAGCAGCGGACTATAACAGTGAATGTGACGTAAACTTGTAATATGTATGATCACCTTTTTGCGGAAAATTCTCACTGTATATAAACCACATCGGTTGCTAAGGAGTGGCTTCACTAATGAACCTAGGCCGAAACGGAAGTTGGACTTTTGTAAAAGCGTTATGTTAGGATCAAAGTAACTTTAGAAGAGGGCTTTGTGGAAATTCTAATTTTCATTTCATCCTCCCATTCTGCTGAAAGAAGCTTCTGTTTTGATGGCCCATAAGCCCGTTTTTACAAAGGCCGCGCACGACTCTCCCGGAAAATTCTAGGGAAAACGTTTGACGTTTGGAAACGCTACTCAATTACAAGGATTGCCAAACACGCGTTCCCGAAAACTTGTGTCAGAATTATCGACTTTCTACTTTACATTCTGTAAAGGTCCAATTATCCCTCCACCAACTTTTTTTTACGCCATCCTTTACATTTTGTGTCCAACTTTCCGAAACTTTGAAAAAAGTTATTTTTAGTAATGATGCTCCATTTTCTAATTTTTTTTACAATATTTTTCAAAAACATTTTTTTTTATCCTAAACTAGGATGCAAAGTAGTTGGATTTGCCGGAAGTGAGGAGAAAGTAAATTGGCTAAAGGACGACTTAAAGTTCAACTTTGCTTTCAACTACAAATCAGTTCATTTGGATTCCATTCTCAAGAAGTTCTGCCTCGAAGGGGTCGACTGCTACTTTGACAATGTAAGTACTTGTACAGGAAACAAGGTGTAGGAAAACAGGCCTTTTTCTAAAAAAAGAGATCTTCAAAAAAGATTTTTCTTGAACTTTCTCCCTGGAGAAAGCACCCTAAATCCAATTTCTGACTTGATTATGAGGCCTCTCACAAAAGAACTCTCGGCAGATGATGATGGATGAAAGGGTATTGAAGGAAATTGGCAGAAAAAGGGCTCGATCAAAATATGGATCAATAAAGTACCCCCCTCCCCCCATTGCCCAACTTTCTCCTCTATTTTCTCTCTCGTATTTGAACAGGTAGGTGGAGAGTTTTCGCACACGGTTCTCAAGAACATGAATACGTTTGGCCGGGCAGCGATTTGTGGGTCTATATCTCAGGTATTAGAAGCATTTTCCTAAGGGCTTAAGTGCCTTAATGGCTCAAGGGCCCTTTCGTTCCGCTCTCAAACTTTTCTCTCTCCTCTATTTTTAGTACAACAATAAATTGAATTCGGAAAATAAAGGTAATTTTATACAATTATTGAGGGGCAATTACGCTTTTTGTTTGATGAGTCGATTGATAAAGGAAAACTTTTGAGAAATTGGCTCAAATTGCTCAATTTCAGTTTCGTTTGACTACTGGAATCTTTCACTAAAGCAAATCAAAATGGAGGGCTTCATGACCTCTCGCTATATAGCTGAATTTGAGGACGCTGTCAAGCAAATGGCCACTTGGATTCACGAGGTAATTAAAAATGAATAATTAAGTATCCTAAACTGATATCTTAAACGCCATTCAATACAGAGCGTATCAGAGTGGACGCTAGAATGATTTCACAATATTTTGCAAATTTTGATATTTTATTTTACATAACTCCAAGACTTGGGGCCCCAGTACGCTCCTTGCCTAATTCCATTTAAAGTTTTTCTAATTTTTTTTAAGGAAGTGCACTGGTACCCTTGTACTTTTTAATGAAAAAATATACATCATATAGTATGTTTGTAGAATTGACAGATTCAATTCTAATTGTAGTTTCAACGCCCTCTGTCGGATCTTTTTCTAATCCATTTTAGAATTGCATTAGCAAAGTCGACAGAAAACGTTTTTCTAAAATTCTTTTTCTTTTGTGCACAGTTTAGTTCGTTTTTCGTTTTAGTCGAGCTTTTCCATTCGCCTAGGATTGACCTCCTTCCTTTCTCTGTCTAAAAGTATCGACTCAACTCAATTAATTAATTAATAAAAGGGTTAAAACCCACAAAAATTGGATTCCAGCGATTCTCCAGATATCGGGTTTTGTGGACCACTGTCCATCCATCCTTTTCCAGTATTCTCAGTCTCGAGAATACCAACACCAGTAGAACCTGCACAGTCAACTTTAAATTCAATAACGACCTCGCAAAATTGTGGGAAATAAGAAAGGAAATTCAATTACAAGAAATGGAGCTGAAATCGGCGAAAGCAATGCAATTTTAGCCGTTCCAAAATAATCCCCCTAATTTCCCAAAATGGTTTTGAATTTAAACAAATTGTTCATATTTCTTACAAATTAACTTTGCTGGATCATTCTCATTGTTAAACAATTTTTTTGTCTCCAAAAATGCTAAAACTACATTTACTTTCATCATGTAATGAATGGATACTTGTGGGATGAGATTTGATAGGCCGAGTACTAATTGTAAAAAGGAATTCAATATAAAATAGAGGAGATGCGGCAGAATGATGTTAAATTGAAAGTTAGTTTAAAAATGCTGGAAAGTGGGTAATAATTGGAGGAGTGGACTTGACTGTGTGATACGATTAAGTGCTGTTGTGGGACCACCGCTCCCACCGATTGAGACTCTTGTGAATTAATGGTCTTGCCTGGCAGTTTCCGGAGGTTGTGCTTGTGGCCGAGTGCCTAGACCCTCTTATGGCCTCGCTATGCCTCCTTCCGAGTCTTGGAAAGTTGGGACATGCTTGGGACATGCTTGGGACATGCTTGGGACATGCTTGGGAGCGAGGACTTGGGAAGGTATTTCCTCGGAGGCTACTACAATGGGATTCTTGAAGGAATTCGCTGGGAGATGAGCCTAGTGGGTCGATGAATTCCCGTATAGCCATCATACACCTTCCTTCACTTCCTCCTTAAGTGGATTCCGCATCTCTGACAAGTGCATGGACATCTCAATCATTAATCCATCCAACATTGCCCCAATTAACCTCTCCCACAGATCAACAGTCCACAATTAGCCACAGTCTCCCTCCTCCAGCCCCTCCAGCATCATGCACTTCGTCACAGTGTCACTGAAGTGAAAGCACCTCCCACAACTTTCTCCTCAAATCACATCCACCAAACAGCCCATCCTCCCATGTCACCTCATTGACACTGCCACCCGTCAATCCTCCTCTTACAAATAATGGTGAGCAGCGTTCTTTAAGTCTCCTTCCATTCCTTCAACTTAAGTAAGTGTTAAGTGAGCCTCTGGTGTGGGCTCTTATGGCAGAAAGCAGCGCCAATTAATTCATTGGGATGGCTCAGGGAGTCGGAGATGCATAATCTCCAAGCAAAGTCAAAGGAGTTGCGATATAATAATTTAATTAACACTATTCTTTACCTTAGCTTAATTAAAGGGAAGTTTTAAAGTAACTTGACATTGATTGGCTCTTTGACAGATGCTAGGTTTTGACAGTGTGACATGGAGGTTGGAGAGTGGACAGGAAGGGAGTACTGTGTGCCGGTGAAGGGGTGTGTGGTGGTTGACGGAGGGCGATGCGTTTCCCAAGATGCAGTTTCCTTCCGTTCCAGTACTTCCAGCACTTTGCGAGGCATGACGGCGGAAGTGGGTCCAGGAGTCGCCAAATACTGTTCACCCTTGTCATCATCTCAATTGTTCAAGGTAAGTTTACATCTAATTTACAATTAGCTAATTCATTTCCAAGATCGTCGTTGTTCTTTTGCTTTAAATTCAATAGGGTGTTGGCCGCATTAAAATGCCTTTGCTGTGTTCCACGGTAAATTAATTTAGATCAGACTACTGTGCTTAGCTAATCAAACATTATTCTAATATTAAGCATTTAACTTAACGATTTACGATGTCACGATTATAGCAATTATAAATTTTCTGAGTACTAGAGAAAAAAACCGACTGAATCACTTCCGGGTTGTCCTTCCCTAGATAAACGATATTTTCTTTTACAAATTTACAAATTTCAAGGATTATTCTTGCCAAAAAAAATTGTTTACTAATTATTCAATGCCCGTGTTCAACCCAAACAAAAAAATGTTAAAAAACGATTGAAACATTTGTAAATTGTATAATTGTAAGTAAAAAATAAAAGGGATTTTACGATAACTCTCCTAAAACAGGTTTCGGAATTAGAATGGAATAAGTTATGGAACATCGGGTAACAAAATGACGTAAAACAAAAAGTGGGAGCAGAAATAAATGAAATTCTTGCATATGAGTTTTAAGTTTACGTTCTTTGTTTATGTTTATGCTAAACTGTTTAAATTGTTTACACATTTTTCGTACTTCTTCCTAATACGGGCAACGTGAATGTGAATAAGTGAATGCGCCATTTTATGAAAAATCTGGAAATCAAAACATAAATGCCAAATTGTTTATTGGGTTGAAGTAAGGCGTATTCATTGTCGCCCCCGTTCAAATGGCGCTTTTTTTGTACCTTCTAGTGTCGCCCCTTTTGAGTCAACTGCTCTACACACCAGGGGTAGCAGTCGATTATGATTTGGCAACAGCACAAAAGTAGAGTAGAAGTAACCATACGCTCCCATTGTCGCCTCCTTCGAAGCTCGTACAAAGTTTATTAATTTGTTTAGAGGTGGAATATCTCCCCTCCTGCTGTTTACTCCTACTGTCCACTCCCAGAAATCCTTATACACCGCCCCTTCTCGCTTCTTTCGTTCGGAAACATTAAATAAACCCCAAGCTACATGCCTCCGGGGCAGGAGCAACGAAAAGAACTCGTTACTCAACCAGGTGGTAGAAATTACAGAGCACGTCCTGTTAATCGTTGGTACAAGCTTCGAAGGAGGCGACAATGAGAAAATGCATTGAGACTGGGAGGCGACAATGGGAATGTATGCTTACTTCTACGCTACCAAGCGCTATTGCCAAATCATAATCGACTGCTCTCCTCCTGGTGTAGAGCAGTTGACTCAAAAGGGGCGACAATAGAAGGTACGAAAAAAAAGAGCTAATACTTCAAATGGGGCGACAAAATGACGGGGAGCTGCCTTACTTCAACCGTGAATTGGACTAAAAACTTTTAGATCACTGTGTAAATTATTAAATCTGGATCAATTAGAATAAGCACCTTAATTAACTAATCGCTTGAACAAGTTTTCGACATGTACCTAAATGTATACATGTGTATATCGTATATTTTTAATGACGTTTTATTGAAGAGTTAATTACTTGCATAATGTTTAATCGTTGTACATTCTACGGAAAGTCTACTAATTGATTTATTGCAGGCTGTTGTGAGACGAATCAAGAGGATGTATTGAGCTCTGTCTATGGGACCTTAGTCGCTGGAAATGGGAATGGAGGTGGGAATGGGAATGGAGATGACTGGAACGGGAGCGGTCCGCCTGCAGATGCTGAGTACATCACGGCCATGATTGGAGAATTCATCGTTTTCAATTGTCACGTTGAGTTTCCAGAAGGATACCCCGTTCCTTATATCGTTCAATGGGACAAAAAGGTATGTCTGCCATCTCATCTTCATTGGAGTTGGAATGAGACATTTTAAGAGAAGAACTCAGACACAATCGGAAGTGAAATTAGCTTTTGCGCTAACTCCCAACTGTATTGTGTTCCAGGGAGTGGACATTCCTATACACATTTGGTACGATGGATACCCTACACATAGCGGAGATGGGTACGAAGAGCGCGTGGCCCGTGTCAATCCAAATAGTTCGTATGGTTTAGCGTCACTTAACCTAACCTCGATTCGAGAAAGTGACCGGGGCTGGTATAATTGTCGAGTTTATTTTCTAAACCGAAGTCCACCGCCACAGAACAGTAAAAATATTACTGGGAGTTGGTACCACTTGGATGTCCATGCACCGCCTCGATTTGTTCACACTTCAGACGATGTTGTCTACACAAAAGTCGGCAAGAATATAATTCTTCATTGTCGGGCGGAAGGAACACCTTCCCCTGAAATTGTCTG
This sequence comes from Bilobella aurantiaca, assembly GCA_021029175.1. Classification (NCBI taxonomy): domain Eukaryota; kingdom Metazoa; phylum Arthropoda; class Collembola; order Poduromorpha; family Neanuridae; genus Bilobella; species Bilobella aurantiaca. The sequence continues at coordinate 27,994 of VYYI01000012.1, read as the reverse complement.
GTAAGCACAGATTTAGCTCTTGACTTGAGCACAAAGTAATTAAAGTATTCTGCGCCTGTTTGACAGGATTATGTTCAGCTTCATGTACTACGAAAGACGCTTTAGTACAACTTTCTTTGTAATAGGACAATTACTGTCAGGATTTTTTATCTCACGCATATTTTGTTTCCAGGTACAAGGATTCGGATCCAGTCCAACCATCGGTGACCGTATCGATCGTAAATGAAGGCACCGAACTTCGTATTTCTCAAATAAAAAACGAAGATATTGGAGACTATACTTGCATAGCAAGAAATGGAGAAGGGAAAATCCACCATGTTGTCAAAGTTCTCATTGCTGGTGCGTCACATGCTCATTTGTCTTCCTGTATAGAGCAATTGCGCTAGCTGGAAGTCTGATAATAAGGCCTGTAGGCACACTTAATTCAGCATACGATCCACCTAGTTTGGTTCAAATAATTAGCTTTGGAATTTCGAAGTGACAGCTTTTCTATTTAGATTTATACGAAATTTTAAAACTCTTTCATTGTGACAATTCCAGGCGCGGCAGTAATAGTCACTCCGCCACAAAATATAACAATAACAGAAGGGGAGAAGGCTGGATTTCCTTGTGAATGGCGAGCAATGCCTGCAAACGCTACGATTATTTGGTTCCGCGATGGCGTGCCTGTCAGACAACTTTCATCCCTAGAATCGCGCATTGAAACTGGCTCAGAGGGTAGCCTAATCATTAATCCAGTTGCGGCTGACGATTCGGGCTTCTATGAGTGTCGAGTGTCAAACGGAATTGGCGAAACTCAAACTGCAGTGGCCTACCTCAATGTTGAATGTATGATGCTAGTTTATTTTTCTTCAAATTTAGATGCTCGATTGAAAGTTTTAAATCCAAACAATAATGGATGTACGCAGATCCTGCTCAAGTAACGTACACACCGACAGTCCAGTATCTTCCTCATCGCTTGGTCGGTGTTGTGCGGTGTTATATAATGGCAAATCCTCCAATCCAATTCGTGATGTGGACTCGAGACAAACATTTGCTGGAACCCTACGAAACGGATGGGTTTGCAATTATGGTTAACGGCTCACTTTTGATCGAGCGAGTCAAAGAAACTCACCAGGGAATGTATACTTGTACCCCTTACAACGTCCATGGCACCAAAGGCTCTTCTCTTCAGATGCAAGTAATCGTGAAGGAACCTCCTAAGTTTGAGCAAACGCCTGATACAATGTATCAGAGTAAGCTAGGCTCATCCTTGGAACTTCCATGCACCGCCGTGTGAGCTATAATACTGATTTTTGTATAATTTAGTAAACGTCTTTATCTCAATGTTGTCAACAAGAAATGTTTTTAAAAAATATATATTTCTAAACTTGACAGGGCGCCCAATGGAACCACTAGTCCCCTAATTACCTGGCAAAGAGTAAGTTTGTTTTGTACCACTCAGTCAACTAATGGTTATTCGTTTTCATTTCATTTCCAATTTTTGTGGAAATCAGTCGTAAAATAATTGCATTTTTCAGAGAGATGGAAAACCATTGTCTAGAGATCGCGTTCGAGTAATTGAAGGGAGTTTATCAATAAAGAATTTACACCAGAGCGATTATGGGGAATACGAATGCGTGGCCTCTAATGAAGTAGCGACTTTAGTTGCATCCACCAAAATAATTGTCGAGTAAGTATAATTTCTGTCAATTAATTAACTTTCTTGTAAATATTCACAATTATGTTTCATCTACACCTACATTTTCGCGCTAACTGTGTAGGAACAGTAATTATATTTAAACAAGTCTTGTCTTGAGAGCTTTTGAGCTGCAACTTGATTGATATTTCTGTTTCAGAGGAACAAAGCCACATGCTCCATTTAACATTACAGCAAGCTGTGCCGTCTTTACTGTTACACTCTCTTGGTTACCCGGATACGCTGGTGGTCAAGACTTTTCTCAGAATTATGTTGTCTGGTAAGCATTCAATTATTGGCATAATAAGAGAGGATTAAAGAAAACGATTGAACCTTGTACTGTTAGGAAAGATTCACCTGATATCTTCCATGGTTTTGTAATTGCAATTGATTTAAGGTATCGTCCACTGGGAGAATCAAAGTGGGAGACACTTCCGGTAACGCCGCCCGGAAGTACCAGAATTACCGTTCGAAATTTGAGTCCAGGGAAAACATACCAGTTCCAAGTGGTGGGTACGAATGATCTTGGTGAAGGTCATCCCAGTGAAATTGTAAATGTAACTACAAAAGGTATGAAAACGACATACTGAAATTGTTATACTCTTCTCTTTACTCACTTCTACTCACTGCATTAGACGGTTAATTTTTCTAAGAATTCGAGAAGCAAAAAATATTTTATTCCAAATTGTTTTCTATTTCCTTACTGTTTCTTTAATCTAATTGGTGAAGGGGTTGGAGATACAATTTTATCACCGAACGGTTCCTCTGATAAAGGCGGAACGAATAGTAAAAATATTAATGTAAATACCATCCACCCGGGTCCTGGACCACCGCTTCCACCGGGTGCTTCAACTACTGCTAATTCTGATGGCAACGGTAATTCTTCTCAGCCTCCAATTAATTCTTGCATGACTGTTTCAACCAAAATCTATTGTCGTTTTAATTTTTACATGTCATCTATTTCTTTAACCTAACTGCTTCCTGATTTTCTCATTGCTTTACTAAAAGGGGTACACGCAGCTGCAGCACTATTGTTTATTGTAAAAGAAAATTTACAAATCGATTTTACACATTTCAGAGCATGATTATTCCGTTGTAATGTTTCCCACTTATGACAATGGCACGTCTTATATTCCGAAAATACTCAAACCGCAAGGTTTGTCTACTACTCGTCTTTTTGTTCAATAGAATTATATTTTGAACAACTTGTATATTTACTTAACTTTAGATTAATATGAACAATACAGGTCCAAAGCCCGGTGCCCCTTGGAATGTAACAATTGACGCTATAGACTATTCAATTCAAATATCTTGGCTACCACCGGCGGACTCAGAAGTAGTCGTGGCATATTATCAAGTGTACTCTAGACTTCTCCCAACGGATCCTGATTACAAATTACTGTCCAAAGAGCGCATCAATCCAAAACAAACATCCTACACAAGTACGTAGAACATCATGTAATTAATAGTGTTGCTTGGATGTTGGAGGGAGTTTGGTGGTAGTCATCTTTCATGTGTTCATGAATATTTTTCATTGTTTTTAATTTACATCAGCACGAAATCTGCAGGAGAATAAGAATTACACGATTCGAGTTGTTTCGTACACCGTTGCCGGTACATCACGAGAAAGTGAGGAAGTGACATACCAGGTCCCAGCGCGTGACAAGAAAAGGGCTATAATCGCTGGTCTCGTCGGAGGTATTTTGTTCTTCATCGTTGCCATTATTCTCTCTGTATGTGCTGTCAAAATATGCAACAGAAGGAAAAGACGGAAGCAAGAGAAAGGTGAGAACGTTGCTCGACTGTCCACGAACAAGTAGAAATGTAGCCGATTAACTTAAAACATTTCTTACTATTTAGCATACAATATGGTTGCCTGTCGACTGACTGACGCAAGAAATGGAGGCCAAATCCCAACACAACCACAAATTCCCGTGAAAAGGTGAACAACTATGATTTACAAAATCCTTCTTTAAAAAATATTTTTACTAATGTAATTTTTAACATGCCAAGCAGACAGAAGAGCAGTGGAACAGTTAAGTCTTGACAAAAGTATACTATAGTAATCAGCTTGATTTTTAATTTACGCACTGTATTGTCCATTTTGCACGAATTTAATTTTAATACGATTCGTCGGCTTGGGGTTTGAGATCCTAACACCATTTTCGGCTTCATATTATTCTATGTTAGCAACTGTTTTACGGATGCTGCGGGCTCTTAAATCAAGGATTAACTTAACACAAAGTTGATATTTAGGAGTGGAGTCGACCGAGTACTCGTTGTGACTTCGTGGGCGAAGAGAGCTTATCGATGGGTCGGTCGGTCGGTGGGGCTCCTCATTATTCACCTATCGGATCTCCCCAGCAAGCGCCATCGCGGCACCATTATAACCACGAGGAGGGTACGCCATCCATCCATCACCAGCATCACACTCTCCCTGGAAGCAGACATCGATCCCCGCCTAGGCACCCCACTTCGCCGCTTCTCGACGTCGACATCACATCATACACAACATCTTAATGCTGGTAGAAAACGAACATCTACTGATTGTTCTAAGTAGTTTACAATTGCTGAGTGAATATTGATACTTGTCAAGGTCTTCTAGACGAAAGCTCAGACGATGGTGGATTTTTGGCTCCACAACCACTTCGCTTTTATCCGCGTGGACGTCGAAGATTCAATCTCGTGCTTCCTGGAAGTTTTATGCCTTCGTCCGCCAACTTACGAACGGACCATTTGGTTCCAACCCCTTTCTCAAGTTCTCCCTTCCCCCGGTCTACTTCGATTTCCCGGACAAGTGTCCTAAGCCCCGTAGATATTGATCTCAGTTCCGTAACCCGCCTTCCCGTTCTAGTCCAAGTTCATCAACACCCAGATTACCTCTGGAGTACTGCCAAAACTGGTAGACATTTTCATCCCGGTGACCCAACTCCCCCACCATGGGAAGCTGAGCGGATACGAGACATCCTTGCCCGTGACTTAGACTATCTTGAAAAGCATGCACCACCGTTTCTCCGGTATCCTCCAGGCCCACAATTTCATTCGCCTCAAGATAAAAGTACAATTTCCAAATCATCAAGTTCTAGGTTTAAAGAACAATCTTCGTCCTCTGGATTTTTTAGTGGTAGCAAACATACCACTCTCCCATCAATGCCTTCCAGTGACAGCATTGGTCAAGTTCGAATTCGCCCAATTGCTCTGCCGGAGGCACCCGTAGCAGTACAATCAATTTTTCCATCCTACCCTTCGTATTCCCAAGGAGACGTGACGAGTACTTACGAAAACTGGCCAAGAAATGATCTCTTCATGACCCACACGTTTTCTCCAGCGCCAATTCGTTCTCCGTATATCTTCGACCAGTACATAGATGAAAGGGCCCCAGCGCCAACTGTTCCGGTCTCCGAACCTAGTCCCGGTACAAGAACTCTAATGGACATGTCCGTGGATGATCCCTATGAATTTGACCCCGTCATTCCCGATACGTCACCGGAGATCACGGCCCAAGTGCCTGGCCCAATAATGGCCGTGACGTCTACAACTTCATCTGGCTCCACCTCTTCCAGACTCAGAAGATCGAGAGATCGTTATGAGAATATGGAGGCTCGTGTAGCTGCTATGAAGGAGGAATTCTTCGAATATCGACGCCGACAAAAGAAGAGAATGGAAAGTGCGTGCTAGCAATAACTTTGTCACAAATTTAAATTATTACACACAGTCTTTGCTACTTACAAGAATTTAATTAGGCTTCTAATGTTAGGATTTGACAAAGGGTTGGAATAGGTGAGGATTTTCTTTCTTTTCGGCTTCAAAATCTTGAAATAGGATCTCTATTATGGAAGAAAGAAGTGAGGTAATTATGTTCAAACAATACGCAACTTTGTCAGTTTTTGCCAAGGTCACTTGTCAATCGTCACTTCATCGAAACCGTTCGAAACAAACGTTCATTTATAGCTTTATTGTTTTGTGTTCAATTTAATGTAGGACAATCTCATAATTTATTCAACTGCCAATTTTGTAACTGCCATTTGATACCTTTATTTTATTTTTCGTATTTTGTTTTGTAGCAAGTTCAGGGAGGCTGGTTTTTAAGGAATCATTGTTATTTGTGTTGCTCCAAATTTTGAACTACATAAAATTATTATGACAAGTGTACACTGCGTTTTACAGACATATAATTCTCGTCGTGTATATTCACGGCGATAACCCAACGCTCGCCGCCAAATTACGGCGGGGAATCGTTTCCATAATTCCAGTGCAACTGATTTTGGTTATTTATAAAGATTCCAGTCCACATTTTAAAGCAAAATTCCATAAAGACTAGTAAAATTTTTTTTGGAAAATCGAAGGTAGCGTCATTTCCTTGTAAGGATTTTGTTTTCGAAATTGAAAAAGAAATCTCGAAGAATATTGTAAAAATCTTTTTTTTAAACCAATACTTTTTAAATTGCTTCTAGGATGCCTATTCAATTTTTTTTTGCATTTTGGCTACATAAGATTTGTAAAGGAAATTGCCTAATAATTAGGACTAATTGCGTTGAAACTACCTGTCCAATTAAGTTATGTTCTAATTTCCTCCCTGCCCAGCTCAAGTGCTTTGTTGGAACTAAGTTCACATTTTGACTTTTACAACAACCGGAGAGATGTTTTATTTACTGCGAGTCTTATCTTTTAGATTTGAGAATTGAGAACTAAGAAGTTGACAACGCTAGTTAATTGTTTATAAAATTTAACTTTAATTAAGATTCACCGTAAAATGTTCCCATCGACGAAGATCGTGTTGCCAGTGGCCGACCGCTCACTTATGTCCACTGAAGCCATCGCTTCTGCTCAATAAGGTACTCTCCAACAATAAAACTCAACTTATTAGTTAACTGATTAACCTCAATTGTTTTACAATGTAATTTTTAGAAGTAAATTAGTCATGACATAACACCGTTCATGGGCACTGGACAACCCTACTAATTTCGACAATCCAGAGAGGCTCAAGTTTTACTCTGCTGGATAGAAAGCTTACAACTTAAGACCTTTCAATTGCTACACGCCACGCCTGATTTGGTGGAAGATCGACAGGTGTATGATATCGGATTGTTGGCGATACAATTGTCGTAGAGTGAAGGATGATGATGAAGACTAGTGGTGGTCAAGAAAATGATTTGCTTGGGGGATTCAAAGAGTGGAAGGACTCTAGCAACTCCAATTCCAGCGATTGTGCAGCTACACGAGCAGCTAAGGATGTTCATTTCAGCTATGGAGTTTCCGGTCACAGCTCCGAAGACGAAAGTGAGATTATAGACTTTGCAGCGCCGCCTGTCCAATGGCTAGATGAAGATGAATTCATTGGAGACGGGGTCAATGATTTTGATACGCAGTGGGATGTAGCACCAGCTTTCTTCTTTCAAAGACTTGAATCTGAGGAGGTGATATACAAATCGAAGCAACCAAAATGTAAATTTTTGGGTAAATATATTATGGGGGATCTCTTGGGAGAAGGAAGTTATGGAAAGGTCAAGGAAGTCCTTGATTCGGAATCGTTAAAACGTCGGTAATTTTAAATACCATTCCAAACTACATTTATTGTTATATGGGATTCTTAGAAAAAGAATTTGTTGTTGATCTTTTAGTGCCGTGAAAATACTAAAAAAGCGGAAACTTCGTCGAATTCCTAATGGGGAACAAAATGTGGAACGAGAAATCAAGTTACTCAAACGTCTTACGCATCCGAATGTCATTAAGTTAATTGAGGTGTTAAGCAATGACGAGAAACAAAAAATGTATCTTATACTGGACTACTGTCTGGGCGGGTTGCAGACGATGCTAGAAATTGCACCGGAGAAAAAATTTCCTGTATGGCAAGCGCATGGGTAAGTAGAGGAATCTATGAGGGTTGGTTGGCTACATGTAATTACGTCTTAGATGATATAGATATAGTCAAGTTCACATAATATGTTCTTTTACAGATATTTCACTCAGTTAATCAGCGGACTCGAATACTTACATAGTCAAGGCATAATACACAAAGATATTAAACCTGGTAATTTGCTACTAACGACTGATGAACACATCAAAATAACTGACTTTGGAGTTGCAGAGGTATATGGTCCTATTAAATGAATAGGGCACGTATAAAGTATTCAATTTTTTTCAGGCTTTGGAGCCACATGCATCGGAAGATACCTGCTACACTTCACAGGGTTCCCCGGTTTTCCAGCCACCAGAAGTGGCGAATGGACATGACCAATTTTCTGGTTATAAGCTGGACGTCTGGAGTTCTGGGGTTACACTGTAAGTATTTATTCTTATTTTCAATTGCTGGCTTTTACAACTTGTTTAATTAAAACATTAGATACAATCTTACAACTGGCAAATATCCGTTTGACGGTGACACCGTTTTTCTTCTGTTTGAGAATATCGGAAAAGGCGTCTTCACTATTCCAGAAGACGTGGATCCTAAACTAACTTCCCTTCTACGACAAATGCTACATCTTGATCCAAAAAGTAGGATCTCTATACAAGAAATTCGCCGACACGAGTGAGTAGTACCAATGCATAATGTGGTGGAATTTGGAGGAATATATAATTATTAAAAAGATTAAAGTTCCTAGAAATAGATCTAATCAATCATCATATTACATTTTAGATGGTTCCTCAAGCGACATCCCAGAATGTTGCGTGAGAAAGTCAGTTTTCCCTCAGAAAGGAGAAAGATCAGTGTTCTGCCTCATATTACCGCTTATTTGTCAGATCTAGAAGAGAAGGAAAACGTTTCTACCCATCTTCATCAACCTAACGGAGGTGAGTTTTAGGTTAAATTAGATTAACAATTTTAGAGTTTCATGACTTATTTTAAATCTCGACTCGGACTGTCTTTAATAGATCAACCTGAACGAAACCGATCCAACTCCGTTGAGGCAGTTACAGAAACACCAGGAACTTCCTACTCTCAAGCCTCAAGCATACAACAGTCGAGAGGGTCCTTCTGGAGACGTTCACTACATTGTGTTAGAAAGTTCTCTATGTGCCGACAAACATAATATATCCTTAGCGAATGATCCCGGCTCATGTCCTAAATACGAGAGTTTTACTTATATTAAGAAAATTTCGCGAGAGAATCCCTATTGTATTCGACACTAATATTTAACAGTCGTTGCTCTTTACCTGATCCATTTAGGTGATCAGCATCCAATATGTTAATATTTCATTAGTATCCTCTCATGAGTTGAGATCTCCTGGAGCCCCCAAAGCATCGCTTACTGACTCCCATTATTTTTAGCTGTTATTAATACATTGACGTCGTTAACTTGTTTCAACGTTTCTCATTTTTCAACAAATAGTACACTCCCAATTAGGAGCAAGTCCAGCAACTGCCATTTCATAATTCAAAACTCTATTTAATTGAACAACGAAGAGTTTGAGCAATCTGGCTATAAACTGTTTTGATTGTGCCATCGTCGGTAAATAAATTATGAGCCCTTTGGGCAACCCTGTGGAAACCATTTTTTTTAGTAAAACTTAAGTTGGTTTAAATAGGCTTCCACAATTTTTATTTAATTTTTGGATCTGAATATTTTCGAGTCGGGGTAGTAGCAAACGATGAGGTACATTTCTGTGTTTCAAATTTATCAGTTGTCCCCTCCTGGGTTGGTTCGTTAAGATTCAAAGCATTTCTGATTCAATAGCAGGCGTAGTAATTGATGTAATTCGTTTTTGATCAGTGTTATTGTTTTGTTTAGCAGCTTGGAGTGACGCCTCTTTGTAATTGACGGGTCCATAGGCATAGAGTTGACGATAGTCCGTATCCGCATAATCAAAATCCACCGTTGTTGGACGATAAGGCTACAGTAGATCAGCGAAGTTCATGTAATATTGGAAGTAATTATCAAAAGGTTAAACTATATATTTTTGACCTAATTGACCAATATTTACTGTTATCATAGTCAATCAATCTAAGATTATGTTTAAGCGTCATGGGACAAAACGAGCGTGCTTCACACTGCGTCGACATTGTACGACCTTTAGTTAAAGCATTTGTTTCAATTAGTTCTAAAAAATCAAAAGTAAAATTTATTACTAATTATGTAATTGCAAAGACGATTGTTAATGAACACGAAATGAGCAATATCATAGAAGTTCTTAAACAATGGATCGTGGCGTTTTCCGTGTGAACGGTATATTTTGATAGGTGTGACGCCGGGAGTGCTTGAGCGTTTGAGTTCGAGGAGCCGGAAGTGGTGTAGGTTTCCAAGTATCCTCTTCGGCAGCATCAACTGAATTAACGGAAGTGCTTGCATTATTATTACTGTCATTAAACTTTGAACCCATTCTTTGACTGGCACTCTTGACGAAGCTCCCTCCATTTCCTCTAGCGTTTGAGCTAAGTTTCAATTGAGCAGACCCCTTAATATCAGTACGTTCCGGTTTCGCTTTCTTAATTTTTGTCGGTATATTCGACTTGTCGCTGAATTTGATCTTCATTTCTGCGAATGTCACTTCAGCATCCGCTTTTGAGCCCGAATTTGCGTTTTTGGCAAGGAAGTGATGCGTAGGCGGCAGAGGAGGCGGGTTTTGTCTAATGGAACTAAAAGACGCTTTTGATGCTCCTGGTGCCCTTGGAAAGGGACGGAGCGACTTGTAACTATGCTGGAAAGCAATGGAGGAAGTCCTCCGCGGTATTACAGTGGCTAACCGTCCGTTACCACTGACGGCGCTCGAGGCCAGTAATGGGATTCTAAGGGACTGGGTTGGGGTTAGGCTGTTGGTTCTCGAAGGCGTCAGCGACTGGGTTACTTGCTTCTCTTTTTCTACCTCTTCAATTCCAGGTAATGTCGTTGAATCATGACGAACGGTGTCAGGAAGTTGCGTAGGTTCAGCACATATCGGCTTGACGACATTGACTGCAGAAGTGTCGCAGGAAGGATTGACCATAACTTCCGCAGCCTTGCGTCTGCTTCGCGTTGATCCATATCCGGAAGAACCAGTGTGGCTCATTTCACTTGACGGACGAATTTCGTTGGCGCTGGGCGTTCCTATGGGTGGTAGAGTTTTTGGCTTTGACTGCACAGTAAAAAGCAGAACGCTCAGCGTTAATTTACAAAAAAAAACTAAGCAAATCCAAAGCATGCATATCAACTAGTAAACAAATCCAAAATTCGAAACAGGACATACGTTTGCTTCCGAGTTTTGAAGGCCGTGGAAGGGGAGGTTCTCGTAGTATGCCTTGGGGTCATCCCCAGGAGCGTCACCCTTTCGATTAGGACCTAAAAGTTGAAAGAGAATATTTGCACAAAATACTGAAGAAATATTGAAATAATTGATATCCTAAAAAAATTTATTTTAGAAAGAACAATGTCCAAAATCATATCAAGTTCTAGGTCAAACAAATCGCTAGCAAACATCACTACCTCTGGCAGCTTAGCATTTACCTAGTATTTGATCAGCGTCGTGTATTCTTCCAGGATTAACGTTTGTCTTTCCTGTTGAGCATGCGAAATTAAAAAATTAAGTCATTCACTTCACAATAGCTTTAAAAAGCTTTCTTTTAGTAGTATTAGAAGGCTGTTGTCAATTGGATTATTTTTGGGGCGGATTTTTACTTGAACTTTGTAATGGAGCCGCTGTCTTACCGGGAAGCGTCTGCGAATAGCTGGAAGGTAGTGTTGCGCATGCGCTTTTCTTTCCATAGCTAAAGCCGTCTACTGGGCCACTAACACTTTTGCCGAGACTATGAAGTCCGTTGACATGCAAATGGACGCCTGGCTTGATGGGCCACTTGGCCTCCGAAATGCTGTCCTCGAAATTCAGCAAATTATTACTCCTGGAAGTTGCCAACGTTGAGTCTTCTGTCAAGGTGTTGGTTACGCTTACGTAGCTTCCTTCTGGACTGCGAAACGGTTAAAGTAAAGAACACCAAGTTAGAAAAGAACTAATTTTAGCTCGTTTTGAAAACAAACTAACAAGCGTATTAGTTAAAAAAAATGGTACGAACACACTTACTTTTGTCTCGTCTCGCGTTGTCGGCTATACTCTGGTTACGACAATAAAATTAAAATTAGTGTCAAGTTATTTACAAGCAGCGTTTGGGTAGGGTTAGATTTTAGTTGTTTTAGCTTACGAAAGGTTAGTTTACGGCGCTTTGAAAAAAATCGGAAAGAAAAGCTAGTAAATATAAATTCTCTTTAGGGATTTCAACTTACGTTTTTCTGCTGCGGATCGTTTCTTTCGACAAAAAATTATAATTGCAATGCAGAGAATGGCGAAAACTAGTATCACAGCTATTGCAATTGCTGCAAAAATATGGAGTGTGCCTTCGGAGACGGATGCTGCGCTGAGCCAACTTCCTGTATCATTGTTTGAAAAAATGGTTAATCGGGTGCCTTTTTTCCTTCTTTTTTAAAAAATTCGTTAGTACTTTGTTCATTGTTTCAAGAATTTATACATGTCTTGCCTGGTACAGTGAAATTACAAGAATAGGGTCCAACGCTGTTATTCGTATGGCAGTGATAGACGCCATAATACTCTGAAACGGGGCGTAGTTTAAGTACGCTCTTCATCCCATTGGTCGCCACAACCGCCTTCGAGAACGTTTCGTTGTTCAGTGACCAATGAAAATCGATTGTTCCAGGATTCCCTTGCGCGTCGCAAACGAGTATCTTTTCATCTCGTTCGTCTTCAAATGAAATTATACACTCTGGCACGTCTGAAAATAAATAACTTTAAATGATAGTTACATCGCTACCTCCAAACACATCATTCGCATGTTCTAAAGATGTAAATAAAATAAAATCTAAATACAAAATATACGCCAAATACATATTAAAAACAGGAATCGCCGGGAGCTTACATTGAACATTAATTATGACCTTTTCTGAAATTTGTCCGTGAGCATTGTGTGCAATGCATTCGTAGTCCCCTCCATGATCTCTCTTCAAAGTATAATTTAGAAGCATAGTATTTTGCTGAGAGACAACCTCATCCCCATACTTCCAAGTATAATTGGCCTTGGGCAAGGCATCTGCAGAACAGGAAACTCCGTCCATGAATTTATTTTCCGTAACGTTCAGAAGGCGAGGTGACACTTCAATGTTCTCGGGAGGAACTGAAATAAAAATATTTCTCAAACACTATCAACTAATTCTGAATTTGTAATAGATTAATTGAAACGGCAGCCGAATATTATTTTTTAAATGCAAAATGGAAGGAGTGCTAAATAATCAAATTTCATATTTTTTTTACATTTGCAATAATGATTCTCTAATTTATATTAACTCACATTCGATTTGAAATTGAGTTGAGCTCATGACTCCGGGTCCGTATTCGTTTGCAGAACTCTGACAAGTGTAGTTGTCGTTTCCAATTTCTCGATTTAATTTCCCGTTTGTCCAGGCTTTTATGTTCCAGGCCAACGTTGACACGATTGACTCAAAGTGATTTTTCAAGGGGTCGGGACGTAATTTGGTATTTTTGATGCTGAAGAAGTCGCGAAAATTAATGGGAACTGTGTTTTTGAGCCAGTAGATTTCACAGTTGGGGTAGCATTCCACTTGACAAGTCACTTTCACTTCGGTGGCGTTCCAAAGGACTCCATGGACAGGTGCAAGTGAGGCAATAAAGGTTGGAGGCACTGTATATTAAAAATGTTAAAATTAAAAAATAAACGCAAAAGGATGTAAACATTCTTTAAACATTCTATGAATTATAAATCGTTCAAACGGATAAAGTTTACAAAACTCTTCATTTTCTTTTTCTTTTCTTCACTAAAGTCCAAAAAAACAGACTATAAATAGAGCAAAGTTTTTTAATCAATATAACTTATGAGAAGCAAGTAATTGGAGCTGAAAACAAAATTTACTTAAGGTAAAACGATAACTTAAAGGGGTAAAATATAGTGTAGAAAATATCAGCTCAAAATAGCCCATTGATAATTACAAAATTTCAATCGTTCCGTTTTAAATGTTGCCATAAATGGTGTAAACTAGGATGAGTTTAATAGTAATTGACTAAAACACACACAATAGGTTCTGCAATTTCGAGTATTTGAATAGTCTATAGGCAGCTTTAAAATTTAAGTTTATTTATTTAAAATAAAAAATTAATCTATTTAAAATAAAATAAATTTATTTTTTTAAATCAAAACATCATTCTGGAACTAACTGTCCAGGAGCTAAACTAATTTGACAGGAATATTGGGGAGAAAGAGAAAGTTACCGAAAACATCAATGAGGACGCTTCCTAATGGACTTCGCCCTGCATCGTTGCTCGCTTCGCAACTGAAGTTGGCTCTGTGCTCTACTGCTACTGGAAAAATTGTCCAGTTGGAGGATGTTTGATTTAATTGCAAAACCCCACCCTTCCACCACCGGAACTTGGTGGCTCTAGGTCTTCCAGCATCTTCCAGTAAGCACCGAAGATTGAGCATTTGACCTTTGACCGAAATCAATGGGTCAAATTCCACGATGGGTTGGCCAGGTGGATCTAGAACCATGTAATTTGAAACGCACTATTTTATTCAGCAAAGGAGGGATAATGCTTACAGTAGACTTCCAAAGTAGTTCCTTGGGACAACTGGCCCCATCCTGCCTCGTTTCTAGCCTGACAATGGTAGTCCCCGTGGAAGGCCCTTGACACGTCCCGAATCATGAGCTTGGTTGGGTCAATGTTACAAAATTCCTCCGAGGATTGAATCGATTGGTCGTCAGTGGCGTTGGGGCAATGAGGGAGTTCCTTCTGTAACGTTGACCCGAAGTACCACCGCACGACGTCCAGTGTTGGTGGATTTCCGGATTGAAGGTCACAGCTTAAGGTCACGTTGGATCGGTCTTGCTCCCTGATTGGTATTGACGGTTCCATTGAGACCCAAACCGTTGGCTTATCTAAGAATCATCTACTGCTCATACGCGTGTTCATGATATTTATAAAAGCCAAACAAGCCCATCCTTATGACAGGAGTACCCTAAATCTTTCTTCCTATATTTGATTCTTATCAATTAAGTAATAATACTTTTCTGTTTTTGCCAATAAAATATCGTGTTAGTGTCTAAAGCGCGCTATCTTGTTTAGCTTATATTATTGTAATTAAGCTTAACTTAACTTACTGAACATTAAACTTACAGAGGACATTGAGGTAGGCGAAACCCTCAGATATTGTCTCGCCGATAATGTTTTGAACAGAGCACGTGTAATTTCCGATATCGTACTTTGTGACATTCTTAATTTGAAGCGCTGGGTCACTGGTGGTACCTCCGTCGAAATGAAGAAAAGCACTTACATCTAGAATTTGGCCGTTTTGATACCTGGTTTTTTAAATAGAACTTTAATACCTTGAACAAAACAAATTTTGAAGCTTTAAATTATTTGAAAATTTATTTGGAACTCATTTAATCGAGAAGAATTTAGAATTGACACTATGCAAGCACATTTTAAGTTAATAATAATTCATTAAATTGTATGTTAATAGTAGTTAATCGTAAACCAAGCACATTACCAAGTAACGGCAGTTCGTTCTGGAGGGTTGGCATCATCTTCGCAACCGAGATACACATCAGCACTTTCATTCACGGTGAGACTCTTCGGAGAAATTTTCACCACGGGTTTATCTGTTTTAGCGTAAAATAAATATCGAACATGAATTAAAGCAAGCTTATTCTACTAAAATCCCGGTTGCATTTTTTAACGCTCATGAGATACTCTAATCGTAGTGAAGTGAAGGTATTATTATGTTCTTTGAATTACGACCAAAAATATGTCCTCCGCTACAATTAATGCATCATGCCATAACTCAATGAATCCCTTCGCTATAAATTACAGAAATTTTTTATCAAAACGTAAAAGATGCCTGACAACTCTGTTTCTAAAAACAAGTGCTTTAAGATCTTTAATATTTTTAAAAGTAATTATTTTTGAGTTTTATAATTGTCCATTGTTCTTTTTTTACAACAAGTAAAACAGACGAATAGTATATTAGATTTACAATCTCTTTTTTAATTCAACCAGTGATATTGAGTTTAGTGATTAGGAATTTAGGACCATTTTAAAATAACCTCAAATAACCAATAATTTAATATTGTTAAACATTATATTATTAATTATTCTTATTAAACAAAAATTTAATTTTAAGATTAATACTTACAATGTACTTCAATTTCTTTTCTAGCCCAGTAGGGAAGCTCCCCCATCGATTCTAGTACAAGGTTTGATGCCTGACAACCAATCTTAATGCCATTGTCGTAGCGGGTTGCGGAAAAGCTCAGTCGACTCTGCGTCTCAGACGTTCCAACAGCCTAATAAAGGATACATAAGTTACGTCTATTAATATTGACTTGGAAATACGGTCATTGATGATGATGACGTACCTCAATGGCCAGCGTTGAAGGAGGCTGATGAAGGACAGGTTCCGTTCCATTGTACCACGTGATGTTGGCGGCTGGCCTTGCACCCTTGACTTGACAAAGAAGTGTCACTGTCGTACCTTCCAGGACTGGAGAGTCGTATCCAGTGATTTCCCAGGATGCTGGGCGAACTATCAATTTATTTGTATAACACTTAAGATTTATAATCTCGTGCATGGTGCACGATAGTGCACCTGCGCCTTACTTGCACACGCAAGTAAAACCAAAAAAATTGCTCATCAGTCCTTCAAGCAAACCACGAATCTGAAGCAATTTTTAAAACTACAAAGTCCCGAAGACCTGTCAAATTTATTCAAAGCTTGAGAGTCGAATATGACATGCCAAAGAAAAATTCTAAGCAAATTGAATTTGAAACTTAAAGAAAATCAAGAGATATTCAAGTATAGTTTAGAGCTTGAATATTCTCTTTATTCCAAAAAGCCAACCAAGCCCGTCCTGGTCCTTCAGGAGATTCTTGAAGGGACGGACGCCGTCCTCTTCAAACTTCTTCTTCGCCCCTTTCTAGGACCGAATTTACAATTTTTTTAGAATTGAGTAGTTATTCAACCAGAAGACGTTTGAGTTTGAAAAGAGGGCTTAAAATCCTGGAATTGCTACTCCCGTGCAAGCCCGGGTTTATAATCTTTGGGACCCCGACCCTTGGCTTATATTAGACCATACCTATATTTCTAAGGTACATAATTTCCTCTGCATACTTACCATGCACGTCTACTTCGACCCATGCAACCATCGGAGTCTTCAACTTAGGGCTCGTTGCTCGGCACTCCAATTTAGAACCAAGCTCACTTCGACTAACCTCCATTTGCAATTGGGAAGTTGAAATCCCGCGCCCATCTTGTTCGGTTACATTGCTATATTGACCTGCAAACAGCAGCCATGTATTTCTATATTTTGCTCGGCATCCGCTATAAGTTTTTGTATCAGATAGTTACAAATTAGACTAAACAAATTAACACTCAGTTCACACACCGTTGTTTATTTCAAAAACTGAACTTATACAGTTATAAAAGAGAAAAGAAAAGAAAAACAAAAAATATGCTACCGTTTAGGTAGCATACTATTTGATTAGAAAAGAAATACACTACAGCAACCTAATGAAATATGAGGCAACCCGCAGCAATCGCTAATGGACGACCCGACCCGGCAACCAACCTAGTTCTCTTCTGGGTGTACATAAAAAGGTGTGCTGGCTATCAACTGGCTTCTTTTTGAGAACTATCGGTTTTTTCGAATCGGGGGCTTATACCTTCCCTTATGGTCCAGCTAAAATTGTGTTGAAGATCTTCAAAAAAATTCAGCAAATTTTCTACATATTCTGTATATCGTTGGTTGAAAATATTTTCATTTTTGTTTTAATTAATAAATTTCCAAAAAAAATCGGTAGTTGACTCTTTTTGGCAATTTTGTCAACCAAATCTCTAGCCTGAAGTGCCATTTTTCCATTTAAAATACATTATCATTACCCCGGAAAATTTTGAAAGCGCCGATAAGCTTGAAACCCCATCTTAAGTGTTTTAGTTTATGTCAAATGTCATATGCATTTAGCCTTACGCTTGAATTCGTCTATGATCGGCTCATATTGTTAAGAATGTTAATTAGGTTATGACAAAATCTTTTAAGCTAGAGAAGACGTTTTGTTTGTAAGTACAGTGATAAATCGCATTCCTTTGTGTGGTTCCTATTCTATTGGTGGAGTAGTATTTTTTATTAAATTTAGTAATCAACGATTATGGAATTATGGAATCTTCGCAGAGGGTTTGGAATTTATAAATAATTTATAAATTTTATAATTGTCCCTGATGCTTACCGTTTGCAGGAGAGCTGTTATTAAACCAATTCAACATGGCAACGGGTTTTCCCCCTTTCGAAGTACAGGCGAGCGTTAGATCAGTTCCTTCGTTGAACGGCCCAATTACAGATTCATTCGGTATTTCATCGCCACTCATATTCTCGATTCGGACGTATTCAGGCTTCGCTGAAAAATAAGAGTAATATCTGATTTTGGTTTTAGGTAATTTTCTAGTTGTGAAGTTTAGGTAGCATACTATTTGATTATGAAAATTAAGTGCAGTGGAATATAATGAGCTTTTGAGCAATCATTGTCTGTCACTAGCAAAATTTTTAAAAGTTTTAGATTGAAAAGAAATTCATTTAATATTGGACTCCTCGCAATTAGTTTGAGAATTCTATTTTGAAATGTCGTTATGCTTAGCTAAGTTTTTTTTTCATTAGCTGCTAACAATATGTAAAATGCCCTGACTAATTCTAATTTTAAAAGAAACAAGCGTCGCAATGTTACCGAAGGTGGTGAGCCGAATGTATTGCAAAAGCGTACAGTGATCTCGAGCTTCCAAATATGTTACTTCGCACTTGTACATATCTTCATCGTTCGTTTCTAAAGGGCCGATTGTTAATAGCGCCTGACTCTTGTCAGCCCCAAACGACATCTCTGCCCTGAAACGAAAATGATACGATGTTTCAATTCTTATTACCTTAGAGCACAACTTCTAAAGCGTTTGCCACCTTCCAGAAATTAACTGGAATATATCCGTATCCCAGCAGCCAAGTCTACTAAACGCTTTAACTCAATTGGTTTGATTTTTGTGTTACCTCCCCACCAGTCCATCTTCTGCTTTCGAAATGTCACCAATTTCGCTAAAAATATACACCCGCTGCAAGCCACGGTGCCATTTTATTGAATGAATTCGGCCGCAAGCGTCCTCGTTCAGTTGGCACGGAAGACTCACCTTTTCGTTGGCAATACCAGATATGTCAGTAATTGATGTAGCTAGAAGTAATAAATTAAATTGTTTTTTTTTAACAATTTATTTTGCCTTAAACCCAATTTAAGCTCAATATTGGCAAACGTTTTTTGCAGGCACAATTCAATTAATTTGTCAAATTAAACTTTCGAAAGAAGTGCATCCGACTACCAATTTACAAATCACTGAACTACAGTCTCCCTAGTTTGAGTGATTAACAAATATTCAGTGCTTTTTTGTCCGTTTCAAATTAAAATTAGACCAGAAGAAAGGTATTGTTTCCTTAAGTATATGGTATAATGGTATAAAAACTGTTTTGAGTAGACTATTTCACCAATTTAATTGTAATAACACATCTTATTATTTTTAAACAGAAATTATCTTACGTCAATTAAAAAAAATCATTTTACTATGGATTATGCTACACTAGTAAACGGAATGAAATTAAAAAAGAAAGAGGCAAATAATTGAAATCTTTCCAAGGGCGTAAGTGCAAAGCTGCGGAGTGAATAGCTGCTAATTTTCAATTTGAGAATCATAAGAAAGTGAAGAGATGACTAATATTCCATTTAACAAATGGAATGATTCCATGAGAAGTAATTTGTGTAGCGATGGAATTGAGTTGGAAAGGGTAATTTTGATGGAGGAACGTAATTGATGACGGGAAGTTCCCATGGCTGAGAAAAGGACTAAAAAAGGCCTATTTTATCTTTCAGATTTTCCTTCGAAAGCAGTTTTTAAACAATCCATCTAAGCTTTGATTCCTACGCAATGAATTCCCTTGAAGAGTCTTGTACATCTGTATCTGTAGAAATCATATATGACTCTACCGTGATTCTCACTCATTTGCATTCATTTAGCGTCCAGTTAACTTGATTTTTATTTTGTAATTAATACATTAAATATTAATTTGAAACTAATATTCAACTTGTCCAATGGGACAAGCTGACGTAAGCGCGTACTTCACGATTCCAAAAAATTAAATGATACGTTTATTTTTCCGGATTTAGGTTAAAAAAAATAAGCCTTAATTTGTCTTTCTTAAGATCAGACGAAACCTTGCGAATCGGAGCTTGAAGCAGAGCCTGAAAATACGATACAATTTTTTATGTTGCAAGGTTTAGAAAACGATGTAAAGAATGAAGAATGATGTAAGTCGTCTATTTTCAAGTGCAACTCTTTTAAGGGAAAATTTTGAGACTCGCTGGTGAGGTTCCAGTCAAGTTCTGAACCGCTGCGGTTTGCTCGGTGGACCGATTTAATAAGCATATACTGCATTGTAATATCCATAATTCGGTGAGGGCCGTAAGAGCGTATAGGGAGGTTAAGGGCGGCGAAGACGCTCTGCTGCACCTTCTTGAAATTGAATTAAGGTGAGAGAGACTGTTGGTGGTGATGAGAACAGGTGGAAAGGGACAGGAAGTGGATCTTCCCACGCAGTCACCCTCTTCCCCAAGCAGCAGGATGTGAACTTCAACGATTCCCACATAGAACATAAAACAGTGAATCATGATCCAGCCAACCGCCACCTCATAGATCTAATTACCCGCTGGAAGGATCTGATTAATACGACTGAAAGACTGGAAGCATAACTTCATTTGGATAAACTTTTTTTTTTCACTTAGGAAGTTTTTTAATTTTTGTTCTTGAAAAAAGAAAAAAAAAGGACTTTTAAACTATTCTACAATTTTTTGATTCTCACCTTTAACATCAAACTCAATTTGTCTCATATGTGGAGAAAGTTGCTCGTGTTGAATTTGGACTGTAAAATTATTCTAATTTCATAAAATCTTTTTGAATCGTTGTTCAATTCCAAAACGAAATTTTTATACTTCGTCTTTAAAAAATCAAGACCTTTCAATGAAAGCTTTAGCATTTAACAATTCAATTGCTTGATCCACATGAACACGAATAATTTTTCTCTAAAAGTTAGTTAGTTACAAAGGCATTCTGAAGCAATGGGAGTGAAAGTAAAATGTCGTTTTAGGTGGACTGACAGATATTATAATTACAAAGAATTTAGAAATTTAGAAGAATAAAAATTTAAACTTAGTTTTAATATAAACTGACTCAAGGACCATCTTTTCCAATCCATCCCAGCTTCCTAGCTCTCATCCGTAAAATAAAACTCTTAAGGCCAAATTGTTTAGTTTGGCTCTACAAACGTGTAGTCCTTCATAAAACTGATGAAATTGTTCATGGGAAATGCCTCTCCAGTTTTTTTTTTCCAGAACAAAGCTTTTATAAATGTTGTGCAAAAGTAATTATGATTAGTCTATTTCTCAAGGGTAGAATAGGAGGAGAATCTAAAATTGGGGTAGACGGAAGGAGGTCACTGATATGTGCTGAACATTTATGGAGAGCTGAAAGGGCGCAAGACGCAGCGATCTGCCAAGAATTATTTCCTGAGTTCAGGGCAGCGTCAAGCAGACAGACAGTTGCAGATCTTAACACTTCCGTTGAATCATAGCTTCATCTTCCATCTTATGCTATTATTAAACTCGCAAAACATCCGTTAGGGCTACTTCAGCCTTAGCTTAAACAGATTTACCCTATATTTTCCACATCATTTATCTGGAACGTGATAGGAGAATTGATTAGTTTGTTACTTTTGAGGGAAAAATTAGTGAATTTTCTAGATTTGCATCTGTTCCAATCAGTTGCAGGATGCACCTGGACGAACTCAACCTCATTATAAAATCGTTTTAAGAATGAAAATTTCATTCCCAAAGTTTTGTTGTAAATGCTGACAACGCAGTTGAATTTATTTGAACATCCAGCTTTCACTAGAACTTTTGAAAAATTAAATCCTGTAATAATGCTTGATTGAGTGTTTCCCCATTTTAAAATTCACAGATCGCTGAAGAGCATGCGCTGTGCTCAGGTTTCCATTAACTAAATATTATGATACGGGACATTAAACAGTTATCAAAGGCACTCTTTTATAAATATTTAATTAGATATATCATGTTGCAAACCCTTAAGAGACCTTGCAGTTCTGTCGCTAATTGTAAAGCGTGATGATAAAAATAGAGATTTCTTACGCAAAGGGCCCTAACGTTTTTTAACGTCACACGTAAAGCCTTCAGCAGTAGCAATTATTAATAATTGCAACTTTAAAAAACGTCCACCGGTTTGACAACTTTTCTACATATTTAGCAGTACACTACAACCGTTATGGCGGCGTTACTTTTCATGCATCAGAAGCGACGGGAAATGTTATATTTTCTTGATATGCCAGCAGTGGCGTAATTTTCCCCATACAGAATGACACTTTTAACCTTTATAACTTCGTTCAGCTTTTTGAATTTCACAAAATAATTATAAAAATGGACTTTTTGCAGAATTATTTTGCCATCCTTTGAAATTTAAATTAAAATTGGTTCCACCGAGTGGTAATAATTTAATATTTTCTACTTATTCAAACCAATCTGCTTGGAATACTAATGGGAAAAACACTAATTAAACCATGAAATTATTCTCGCTGATACAAATTCGAAATTTTCTGGAACGATTTACAAATCTAGCCAAATTAAAAATTGAATTGAAGAAAATCAATTCTAACTTTTCCTAAGCGAAATTTGTCTCATTTGTCATTTCTGCATCGAAACAAAATATCCATACTCGATAAACAATAGTTTGTACGAGGTATTTGACCAAAAATTCGGAAAAGTGGCAATACTTTTTCTAATCGTGAACAAGTACTTTGGCGTTTTATTCGGTGCAATTAGTGTCAGTATTAAATGTTAGCTTACCATCAACGAAAACTCCAATGATGCCGAGGAAAGCCAATATACACGAATACGTACACACGTATTTCGTGTAATGCAGGACACAGGACATTTTTGATCTAATATGGCTCCAATGCTCCAAAACTGTTTTACATTGTAGAATTCAATGTTCTATCCACTTCCCCAAAAGCGCTTCTGCTCTCTAAACTTCACATTTAGGACACTGGATGTTAAGGGATTGAGAATCGTGAACTAACTTTTTTTTGATAATTGGGTTAAGAGGGCCCTTGGAAGGGGGAGCAATGGAAGTGCTTCCGTTGGATGCTTAAGTGCCGGTAGACGCTTCCTTCGTTGAATGTAACTAAAAAGTGACTGAGAAGCTCAGAAAGCGAACGGAAGAGCGTGCCTTGCTTTCTCTTCATGCTCCTCCGAGTTCCCTTACATTTCATACAGTTTTTTCTCAATATTTAAGACGATGGTGGGGTAATGGGAAGCAGTGTGAGTACAAATTAAAAAACACAAAAATCCGACTGATACAAGAGACACTACCAAAAAAGTATACTTTCGATATGCAAATAAAAAGCATCCTCTGAAATTCAATGCTTAGATGCATAATGTATAGCATTCATCCCGATTTCTGACAATTTGATTCCAAATCTCAATTAAATTACAATTCACAAGATTTTAGTTTAGTGCCAATTTAATATTTTTGATCTGGAAGGCAGCAAGTACCAGAAAATAGTATCGCAAGACCTAGGGAATAATGGAAAGTACACCAAAATAGAAACACCAGTATATCATTAATTCTGGAGAACGAAAACAATTGAAGTACGATGTTTGGACAAATGAAGTTAAGAGACATCAGGGGTTTTAAAGCAAACATTCGTGGAGAAGCCGGGCCTTAATATCGGTAATGCTCTGGCTTGTATGGTCCTTCGACATTGATTCCGAGATATTCGGCTTGAGCTGGGGTCAATTTGCTGAGTTTGGCCCCAAGATGTTCCAAATGGAGAGCTGCAACTTCTTCGTCCAACTATTAAATAAATACAGGTTTACAATAAGAATAGAGCAGATAATACGAATAACGTAAAGGCTAAGGACAGGTACCTTCTTTGGAAGCATGTAAACCCCAATGTTATATTTCTCGGTCCAGAGAGAAATCTGAGCAAGAACCTGATTTGAAAAGGAATTACTCATGACGAAAGATGGATGTCCCATGGCACAGCCAAGGTTAACCAGACGACCTTGCGCCAACAGAATAATGTTCCGTCCAGTGCTGAGAGTGTATTGGTCCACCTAGATAATACAAGTTATTTTAACTCATCTTTTAATTAAAAAGAACAATGTTAAAAATCTAAAATAAAAAGCAGCACAGCTCTGACTTCACTATTTGCCAATTAAGACGATTTTCTCATATATTCAAGTTTTCAATGACTGATTGTTAAAAAAACAAAGTTCCGCTCATCCATATAGCTTGGGAATAACATAAATTGAAGGGGATAACCCAAAGAATTCTTATCTGCGGTTCATCAGATTAATTTTTGTTGTGAAAAAAATACCTGTGGCTTGATGTTCGTTTTTTTGGTCGCATTCTTCTCCAGCCATGCGACGTCGACTTCGCAGTCAAAGTGGCCGATGTTGCAAACGATAGCCTCATCCTTCATTTTCAGGAAGTGTTCACCTCTGACAATATCCTTGCACCCTGTAGTTGTGACGATCATGTGCGCTTCATGACAAACATCTTCCATGGCACTAACCTGGCCGATAAAACATATTACCTCATGTGGTGGTGGGAATTAAATACCTTGATCTTTAACATTGAAAACTAATTTCGTACCTGGTAACCTTCCATTGCTGCTTGAAGGGCATTGATCGGATCGATCTCGGTGATGATAACGCGAGCACCGAAGGCACGCAGTGACTGATAATAAGTTATATAAAAATTTGAACTATTGAAGTCGAGCACTCAGCATGTATTCCTCCTAATCTCACCTGTGCTGACCCCTTTCCAACATCTCCGTATCCGGCTACAATGCAGGTTTTCCCAGCTACCATGATGTCGGTTGCCCGCTTAAGACCGTCAATTAAAGATTCGCGACAGCCATAAAGGTTGTCAAATTTGCTCTGCAAGAATTATATTCATTTTGCAATTGCAATTTCCGTATAATTCGTTCATAGAAACATGGACTGCTTATCAAGATGAGCAAAGTTACCTTTGTAACGGAATCGTTTACGTTAATTGCTGGAAATTTGAGTTCTCCATTTTTTAAGAGCTTGTAGAGACCATGAACACCTGTGGTAGTCTCCTAAAAATATTTGAATAATGCATACATAATGAAAAAAAAATGTAAAAAAAGGTGTCCCATTATACCTCTGACGTTCCTTTAATTCCAGCACAGTATTGTGGATATTTCTCCAAAACATGACGAGTCAAATCACCACCATCATCCAAAATCATGTTCAAAGGCTACAGGACAAAATTCCAAGGCCGAAATCAATTTCTTCCTTTATTAATGTCGCGCTGCACTGCAACGTGGCATATAGGTAGTTTACCTGGTTGTTTGCAAATACAATGGTCTGATCTATGCACCATATATATTCCTCCTCGGTTTCACCCTTCCAAGCGTAGACAGGTACGCCGGTGACGGCAATCGCTGCGGCAGCATGGTCTTGAGTACTGAAAATATTACAGCTGCTCCACTGCACTTCCGCTCCAAGCTCAATCAAAGTTTCAATAAGAACAGCAGTCTGGACGGTCATGTGGAGGCATCCCGCAATACGAGCCTAAGCATTCAATGAAAAACTAAGACGATGCGTTTCTTATTTCATAAATTCACTATATTTCAAAATTAACACGATTTTAATTAAAGCACATCATTCTTACCCCTTTCAACGGTTTGGTTACTCCGTACTTTTTACGGATGGACATAAGTCCCGGCATCTCCTTCTCAGCCAGCATGATCTCCTTGCGGCCCCATTCCGCCAAGGTGATGTCCGCTATTTATTACAAATTTTTTAAAATATTACATCAATCGTATTTGTAATAGTGCTGGTTGCATTCTTGAGTTATTTTACTACGAAAGAATTGTCAAAAATTAGCAATTGAAGCATATAAATTTACTGCAAATTACACACTGTGCCGTATTCTTACCAACTTTGTAGGTTTTGCCCACTGACATGGCCATTATTGAGAGTTAATTGATTGACGGAGTGAAAATTGACGCTACCGACGACAGTGAAGCCTGGATGCAAAGTGACCGTCCTTCCAACCTATCTCGCGAATTACCACATCTTCTCAGGCGATGCGGCATGGACTCTTTTTTTTGTTACACGTGCTTGTTTGAGATGCTGCTTCTGCTCATGATTCCCTTAAGAATTTCCCACAAGATTTCAATTAAGCGTAAACGTTAAGTAATTAAAGCATGATTAGATTTGGTCTCCCCACCTCGAAAACAAAGTGCTTTTAAAAGAAAAGAGGATTCTAGACCCGCATCACACATCGTGAATGACCAGGAACCAAAATACCAAAACGAAAACAATAAAACAATACTTTTTGGTCAAGTATTGTTGTTTTTAGGTTACAAAATCGTTTCTAATTCGCAATGCAATTTTTCTTCAGTGCGAAAGTGCGGATGCTGATTGTGCTTGGGCAGATTGGATTTAGTTTAAAACATTAAAATATAAAACAAAATCTTCGTGAGTCATGTCGTGCTCGTGACTTATTAGGACTTGAAATAAATGACGAATGCAATGAAAATATTAAAAGTAAAATGGTTGATATCTGGTAATTTTTCAGTTGAATTGTAGGTTGAAGTAAACGAAAGGGTGTACAATTGTATCCGCCACTTCAAAAACACGCGCCATTATGTGTCCGCTGTATTGTATCCGCCTATTGCATCCGTCGACGGATGCATATGTATCCGAAACCGGATACTTAAGTATCCGCCAGCCAAAAAATCCTGCAATAACCTTGGCAACACTGTGAAGAAGGCCTAACTTACGCTTATAAATTACGTTTAAAATAGTTTGTAAAACCTTAATTGTAGGGTTAAAAATTTGTTAGGGTTAAGAATACCTTTAGGTTTTGAAATAGGTAAGTGTAAGAATCAAAAACCAAACCTGAAACATGATTATGTTAGTTAAAAACCAAAGCGCAACAATTCAAACAAGAATAAATTCTTAGCGTAAATACGGCCGTATTTGCGGTGTTGCCTAATTTACGCTGAATTTGTTCACCAGCGGATACCTAAGTATCCGACGTCGGATACATATGGTTCCTTCGGCGATGGAATAGGCGGATACAATTCGGCGGAAACACAATACCGCGTATTTTTGAACGGCGGATACACCCTTTACTTCAACCGAATTTTAGATGTGGCAGAATTTTTAGCACTTTCTGCGTTATATCCAAAGTTTTCATATATTTTTTCATAGTGATTTTAATTGATCGTTGAAATTCAACATTTTCACATCACTTCAAATTGATTCAATAATTAACATTAACTTGAAAAAAAAATTGTTTCATAGAAAATTTAGTGATGTGCGGAAGAGGCGGCGGAGTCTGTCTGGCGCACAAATGTGCAGAGTTGCGCATGTGTGATCTCTCTTTTCACCTGAGTTTTCATTAGTGGAAGATCACAATTTTCATCTCATTTGCATACCATCTTAATAATCTCTGTCCGATCGAAAAAGAGGCTCCACGTCACCAAATTGAGAAAGAGGTGTATCGGGTCACAAGTATTATCAACACTACTCATGCTATCGGGAAGGAGGGAGTCACAACAACTCAATTAATCAGAAGCAGAGTCACTCACTTGGGTATGGCACGACCTATTAACATAACAAACAAAAGATACTACATCGCCTATTCAAAAGCCAAGGTTAATGTTCCTATAAATACATGCTCAATTTTTGCAGAAGGCTGGAGGACACACTCGGAGCGGCTCCTCAATTTATCGTGTCACTCATCGACTCCACGCACACCTTCATACCTAGCACAGAATAGCACAGATGCAGGCTTCGAATGCACTGGCTTCGTTCAAGGCCGAGGGTTCTGCCAAAAGTTTAAGTGATGAAGAAGTACTGCAGCTTGTTCGAGACAAGACCATTTCCAGTCATCACCTGGAGAAAGTTTGTGAAGACTTTGAGCGAGGTGTGGCGATAAGGTTAGTTGGAGTAATGTTCTTTGCCGTTTTCTGTAGACGATAAACCAGGAATATCTTGGATCTGCAACAGCTTGTGTAACAAACAAAAAAGTGGAGAGCGTATATTTTAAAATATTACATTTGAAGGCATGCCTAAGCCTAATGTATGATTATTGTGCGTCTTGATAATAGGAGGAAACTTGTCAATGATGTGATAACAACTGGTCATGATGCATCAGATATTTTGGGTGGCATACCCTACGAAAATTACGACTAC
>VYYI01000011.1:0-95003 GCA_021029175.1 Bilobella aurantiaca | reverse complement strand
CCTAGCCACCCCCATTCGTAAAAGCCACTGTACTACAGTTACTGTAGTTACTAATCAATTTATCAAGGACACTGCACCACAAATGGACAAAAAAATTTGTTCAATTTTGGAAAATTTACTCACTTCGCTCTGTCTTGAATTAGCTGATTTCGTGACACAATCAAAAAACCTCGCTTCAACCCAAATAGTCAAGACAAAAATATACTTTAATTTCAAGGAAAGTTAAGCATGACCTAAATTTAGTAATCTTTTTTTTTAATTTAAAAATGAACCAAATTTTCGAATGTTCGATTAATGAAATTATGTACACATTCCAAGAGTTTTCACATATTACTTTTACCAAAAACAGCTTCCGATCAATAAAACAGAATTTCAATTCGACAAATGAATTTATGTAATCATGCAATTGTCTGTCAAAATATTCAAGATTCAACTGGATTTTCTACAAAATCGTTTGCAGATACTTTTAGAATATTTTACAGACAATACACACCATGTAGTTTTGCAATACCATGAATACGCTTGGGGTAGTTGCTGCTCGTTAGATTAAACCATAATTTTAAAGTCAATTTAGTTGAAATAGCAAAATAGAATCCAGCTGTCCCTCTTTGAATATTATGTTGAATTTATGCTGCGAAGGATGGGCTTATTAGGCAAAGCTCTTAAAAATTCTTAAACCACTTCAATTAAAATGACCCCTATTCGAAAAAAAATTGCTTTGTTGTTTCTATCTTAGGATTATTCTAACTTAATTTTAGCAACTTATATTTTTTAACCAGCATTAAATTTGCATACAGTTCCATTTAAGCTGATATCGTAAAAAGTGTACAACCAAATTTAGGAGCGTATATCGTCAATAGTTTTATTCTTGTTTGAATCCAAGCACTTCTGGTAATAAACTTTATGAGCAAGGTGAGTATTACGTATTACCGTAGGTGAGTGTTAATGTTAGCCTAACGGTCACATGACCGCAAGGGGTGTGGCTTGTGGTGGTTGGGGCATGGCCTGTAGTGCTTGAAAACGTTAAAAAGCGAATTGCTTGAAACGTTTAAACAATGAAGTGCTTTTAAACGTTAAAATCAAAGTGCAGAAAAAGAGTGCAATTTATCATAGGATTTTTCGCTCCAAACCCCCACTCAGCATACTACTCAATTGACATAAAACAATGTTCGATTTACCTTTCCATCTATGGAGCGGTGATTTCGCTGAAGTGTACCGGAACTAGCATGATTATTTGGAGCGTTTTGCCTTGGGGGCGTGGTTACTTTGACATCCTTCCTAACCCCTTGACTCTGAGATTCAGATCTTTGGTGAGAATGACTTTCACTTTGTTCCTGGCTATGGGCCGCCACCAGTTCGTCCACCTTTGCTAGATGCTCCTGGAATGGAGAAGAGGCCTAATTAGCATGTTACGCCTTCTCCCGATCATTCGGGACTTGAAGGCATTTTCTGGAGGAAAGCATTCAAAATATTGTGGTCCAAATCCCCTCGGAATAATTTCAGGAATTGAGGCATTTCAAAGGGTTTGTGGAGTGTTTGGCATGGCGGGTTGTGCGAAAGGAAGGGACTTGGCTGGATGAGACTCCTTTGGGAGTTGTTGGGGTTGTTGCGAATGCTTGGAAGCGGCCTTTGAAAGTAATAAGTCCCTTCTTGTGAGCCTCTGTTTTGTTTAAGAGAAAAGAAAATAGGATTCCATTCCCTTTGTACTCTTTTTCATTTGGAGAGGATTGCCAAAGTAAAGAGAGGCATCGCTCCTCCACTAAAAACTTGGGAAATGGAAGATGTGAGCGCTTTTTGAAGCTCTTTAGAGCGAAGAATAGACGGAAGACGTTGACATTCATGAGCTGAGAGGAACGTGAGTTGGCAGCGATTTTGAGGAGAATCTGAGAAAGAATGAAAGAAGACGCTTCTGCCAAGGCTCATCTTCAAATGATTCCAGCCTCCATAAGACTCATTTGAAAAAGGACTGTCTTCCCAACTTCACACGACCAACGACCATCAACACCCAGCAACAAACGCCAAGTGCTGAATGACTTATGATTCTTGGCCAGGATACAACGATAGAACAACCAAAAGGCAATTAATCTAACAAATCTTGAAAAATGGAGACTTCGGACCAACATCCCATTCCACTCCCAACAACTTCTAATTTAAAAATTAAATTAAAATCACAAACAATTTACGTCAATTTCAAACATTACACTTTGCAAGAACTAATTCTACTATCTTATGAAAAGCCCCTTTCATTATACTCTCAACATAATTAAATACCGCTTCCAGAAGTATTGTGTAACAAAATGCCTAGTACTTTTTTTCTAACTTTATAGAAAAGTCGGTATTTTTTTACTATTACTTTATTCGAATTAGCATTTGACAAAATTCGGTTCAACAAATTAAATTCTATGAGCTCAAGAAATAAATAATTGTCGATGAATTGAATTTGAGTTTTTGGGCCACTGGTCAATGAATTAAGATTTTGTGTAAGAATGACTCCATACGGAATCTGCACTGGAATTCCTTATATTAGGCTTGGGACTGTTGCATTTGATTCCTCATTTGGAACTGTGTAATTAATTGGGCTGGTAGGCGGGGAGGGCTTTGTTTGATGAAGACAATGGTTGGATGGAGTGTTTGATTAGTGGGAAGGGCTGAGGAAGATGCGTGAGAGAGATCAAGTGGGAGAACAAAGGGAGGAGACTTCAATGGGAAGACCCTCTTCCCAACTTCTTAAACAAAACTTTTACAAACAATAAGCAACTTCCCAGGACAAACAAAGAAACAATCCCTTTTCTTCACAACAGAAACAACCCTTTCCTTCCCTTATCTTACCCCGACCCCTCTCTTCCCAAATTAAATACCACTTTCCGCTACCAATTACACCAACAACGCAACAATATCTTTGAAAGTAGTCTCCTTTCACCCAACCCTCTCTTGAACGTTAGACCATTTATACAATTTGCCAATGTCCTATTTATTTTAAAGGGAATTAAATTGCTATGATCATTTCATTTGACTTTAGATATTACAATTTAAAAATAAAACGGAAATTTAGTTGGAACGTTTATATCATTGAAAATTGAAATATTACATGAAAAGGAATAGAAAATGTTTCATTTTTTAAGTTCTACTTGTAGTTGAATGTTAAATTTAAAGATATCTGATACAAAAGTGAATGATATCAAGGAATTTACGAAAAAAAAGAATGATGGGGAATTTTGGGTGAAATAAATAATTTTCAACAAACTAAGGCTGAAACGCATTCGAAGAAGAAGTAGGTAGGGAGATGGGTAAGATGAATTCGAGAGAAAAGAACGACTAGGCAATTACTTTCCAATTATGAATATGTGAATTTGGATGCTCCAAAGTCATTGTTTGGAGTTTGCGGTCCCTTTGAGGGATGAAGTGGAAGGGCGGTGGCTGTGGATTTGAGGGAGAAAGAAAGCAATTGTGAAGATGGACAAACAAATGAACCCTTTGGTGGGAGAAAGGAGACAAATTCGTTCTAATCAATTCCAATTGTTGGGCCAAGAACGATCTGAGTGGACCCTCTAATCCTGCAGCGTCCCATCCAAATAAATCACTGGCCCATGAATCAGAGGGAATTATTACATAGTCAATTCCAGCCGCAAACGCTGCATGATAAACCCATCAGTCCCGAACGGAAGGCTTAAAGGACCCATTCTGTTCTCTCCTATTTACCCCTCTCATTATGACAATCATCGTGGAAAGAATGATGTAGTTCATAATACTCTCATCAACAATAACCATGCTCATCCACTTTAATTTTTCAAAGGTTCTTGTACGATGTACATCACCAGAATCGAGGTCTATATGTATGTTTGTATATCTATGATATGGCCTCAGGTTTTTCGAGAAGGTGGCACCTCTTTGGGGCAATAGAAGTATTGATTTTTTAATAATATTCCTACACCAGTTACATCAAAAGTGCTACGCTACCTAGAATTTTATTGCCGATCACAAATGAGCTTGCGCTAGTAGATGACAATTGAATTTGAAGCTAGTAGATGAATTGAGTTTGAAATTTAATTTACGTGTGGAGATCCTGTAGCCAATTATCGTAATGTTCATATTTTAGGTACCCCGACTCAGCTTTCACTCGATAGACTTTTTAAACCATTTTTTAACCCCTAGGCAATAATTTATGAGGATCTGATCCCAAGGCGACTCACTACTGCCTCTGCCTTTGGCTAAAGTAGGTTGAGGGGAGTGTCTCTGAGAAAATGGTAGATAATAGGAAGATGAAATATCTAGAGATGCATTCTTTGGCTACATTCGGAATTATGAAATACAATTCCAGGCAACTGCATCAAGTACTTTTCCTTTCACAAGGCCATAGCCACACCTCATTTATTATAATATAGGAAGCTCCTGTAGAAAAGACAGGGCAGGACCCATCCCGAATTCCAAATTCCATCACACCATCTTTAAAATCAAGGCATCTCATTTCTAAACAATTTATTTCAAACACAGTACAGAGTGATTCTGAAGAAACTACAATGCTACTAGAAGGGAAAGCATTGGAACAAGCGGAATTATGCAAATTAGAGAAGGCTCGGGATTTCTAGCAATTTTGATACACGATCCTTACATTTTACTTAACTCGGGATCGCCTTCTGTCACTTCCAATTTCTGTTCTACAGTTTCTAAAAAAATCACTCTGTACTTAAGTGGCAGCATCCACATCTTTCAAGCATTCAGCTGCATTCCATAAAAAGCCCCTTCAATTGAGAAGATATTCATTAGGACAATTGGCCAAAGTGAATAGGACTCAACCAAAGGGGTTCCGTTTCAACGTATTTAGGTACCGCACCGCTACAATAACCACTCCCGCATTCGCTTTGAACAGCTAAAATTGTAGAATTCTGGGAACATGTGCAGAACTAAATTGAGAATATTGGTAGAGACAGTTTGTAGCCCTTGAATTCCTGATGCTCATCAACATGTCATTTGTCCTGAGAAGGGAGGGTGTCAAGGTCAAGACTATTTGTCTTTGGAAGTGAAGACAGGCGACTCAGCAAAGCCCAATTGTTTCCATTTGAACCTTCCGGGTCAAACCAGCCATTATTTCTTATTTTTAACCCAAATTCCAAGCACTTCTGCCCTGTCAGAAATTCGGAAAACAAAATGCTTCGTCCCGAACAAAAATCTCCAGGCTTCAAGGAATCAATCAGTCATCCACAATTTCACACCAAGGGATCCAACTCAAGGGAGGAAGGGACTCCAGAACAATTCACAACACTTGGATTTGGATTTCTTGGAAAAACAAAGGGGAGAATTAATATTTCTGCCAGGACTAATTTATTTTTAGCTTTAGACCGCACTCCAGACACAAATTTACTACCAATCGCTAAACAACCAATCGTTTGGTTCAACCATACACGTGCCTTTTGGCTCTAATCTTGCAATATTCTTTAGCGATCAATGCTTCGCTAAATAAAAAAAAAACAATTTACAAAACAACAAACACATTTTTTCTCTAAAATAAATAAGTGTCGCAATTTTGAATTCCTCCATTGTATATTTGGCGTCATCGGAGTATCAAGTTTTGTTGAACGGGTTTCTTGAGTGGGAGCAGATGGGATTGCGAGGATATTTACTTTAAATTGGCCTTAAATTTTAAATTAAATTTGGTTTACAAAGCAGCCGGACTTGAACGAAATCAAAAGTCAGTGATGGCAATTGAAGTAGAAATTCGTATTTGGTCCTTTCTGGAGAAGACAAAGATCAAGCTTGAGAAAGCGGTGGAACAAGGCATGGGATGACATATGTGGGGAGCCTTTGGAGGGCAAGGGATGAGGCCATTGGAAGGAAGTGTATTAAGGGTCCCAGGGGACTTGAGTCCAGTCAACGACACACAAAGAGCTCAGAGTCCCACTTGGACACAACGTCCAAAGGACAGAGAGGCCAGGAAATGTACGGATTTGCTCAGTCAACCAATATTTGAGGGAATAATCAAATGCGACAAAGTCTCTCCAGCTTCTAAAGTACACTGCTATAGTCGTATATAACATATGTCCAACTACTGTCCCTCCAGCATCTTCCAGCGAAAAGCATTTTTATTATCCCATCATCGCCAGAAGGACAAGGGGAAAGCATAGGGGAGCTCTCACTTCTTATTCTAATCCTGAAGCTATGTATAATTCAGATGAATCCTAAGTACGCCCTTTGCAAAACTGGCACGATCTCCTCGAGATCAAATGACAATTCAAAGAAACATTTCCATCCCTGACCAAGAACTGCCCCAAAGATCAAGTCATTAATTTGTTGTCCGTGTAATAACTTCCGTAATTGACTTTTAAAGTTGCAAAATTAGTATTGTACTCAAAAGGGGACCGAAACCAAAGCGACTCGGAATATGGTCTCAATTTTTTGCTAACTTAACACTTCTGCTGAAGTTAAAGAAAAAGTGCCAAACTGGCAAATGTGTCAAATCTTTTAAAAATCGAATTGAACCTTATACAAGGTGACTAGAAAACAAAACGAGGGGAGCGCTGTGTACGCAGAAAATAATAATAGTAGTGCAAGAAACGCTGTTCAAATAGAGGAAAGAACACTGAAATGAGTCGGCGTCACTCTGTGACTGAATCTTTCGCTTTTTTGGGAATGAGCCCATGAAATTCCAGGCACGAATTCCCACTTGAGGCAAAAATGAAAGAAGCGTTCTATTCTTCCTGACACTTTGAAAATTATTTGGGAAGGAACAGAGGCTTTAATAGTCAACCTTTCACCTTACTTTACACAAAACATCCAAATATTCAACAAAGCACACAAAACCACACAAGAATTTTACCCCCTAAACTCAATAGCCCTCAACGGGACGTAAATTCTAAATCAACTAAAATTCTACAACAGAAGAACTTTGGAAAGCATCTTCGACGCGTGGCGTGACTCCAGTAGCGGGTCATTGATCGCAGGTGCTAGAACACTCTTTGGGTGTTATTCCACGATGCAAATGGTACCAAAACAAAACACAATCGTTTTCTTTCACCCATGTAATTCCCTAAAACACTTTTTTCAACTCTTGATCTATTTGGAAAATTAACAAGCCAAAAGACGAAGCTCAAGCCGGAGTGCTGAGAGGCAAGAAATGCCTGTAAGATGCTGATATCCTAGATGGAATTTTGAGGTTGTTCTTGGAGTTGGTTTTGTTATGGTTTGAGACGACAATTGTGGAAATAGAGAAAGTTGTTTTGGATGTTTGTTTGGAATTGTTTGGGAAGTGGTGCAGTAATAATAGGGAAGGCGTGTGGGTAAGTTCTGGAAGAGCTATAGTGATCTCCCTTGGGTCTTTCTGCCTACTGCCTTTTGATAGAAGGAGATTGAGTCCTAAGTGACACAAGGGCTATAGCAGCGTCCCTTTGTCACTCTAGTCTAACCACTTATTGTCATCCACAACTTACTTTCTTAGCTCCCTTCCAGCATCTTCTCCAGAATCAGAACACAGCCCCACCCGCATGTCAACTTCTATTACGCCTGCCTTTACCCAAAGAACCACCTCACCCTTTCCAGCCAATTCCACTTCCAGCATTTCACTCTTTCTGGGAATTAGCCAAGACGGAGGAGCACTTTCCCGGGAATGATTAGGTCCAGTGTCCAAAAGAAGAAGATCAGTCTACAGACCTCTGTCCCAACTCTCAACTAAGGCATCACACTCACACATAATTTGGAAGAAGAGAGGTGAGGCTTTTGGCTCTTAGGTGTCTGGAATTAGCAGAATTTGTTGTCTTCCTCCCAAGTGATTGATTAGGACAAGAGGAAGGGAAGGGACAGACAGTAAAGGATTAAGCTACCACTGCCTCTCTGCTCTCGCAAAATAGAATTCCCGTCATTTCAAATCCAATTCCCTACTCCGTGCGCTGCTGGAAACAGACGCCTCCATTTTTAAAACAAAGTCGCCTCCCTGCCATGAGATTGGAACATGGACAAGAACGCTGAATTTTTCTGCAAATATTTAAGTGAGGCAAATTTTTAAAATGGGGCAAAGTAAAAATAAAATAATTGGTAAATAAAAGAAACAAAATTACAAGGTTTGAATGGCACTCGAATTGATCATGACGGTAACTCTGGTGCTGCATTTTGATTAAGATTTTTAAATTTAGAATATCCTTAGTCATAATGCATTTGAATAGATTCAATTCAAAATGTATAGAAAATCGATCGATCGCCTTATTTGAAAATCTGAGTTAAAATAAGGCAAAAGGCAAGTATCATCGATTATAACATCACTTAACTTAAACATTTTGTTAAACTGAAGTATCAACAGCAAGCCGAAATCACCCCCTTAAACAAATTGAGTGTTCAAAATGAATAATAAAAACTTAAGATCTCATTTCATTTGTTGACACTTGAACTTCATATTGAATGCCGCTGTTTCACACAGTTTATATTGGTTTGAGGTATAGAAACTTGAAGCCCCCTGATCTCACAATTATGGTAATTCAGAATCCAATTCTGTGACATAATTAAATTGACCGTGCAATCAAATATTTCATTGCTAAGAGGGATGAGGGGAGAACAGGAACATTTCCCAATTGAAATCTCGATTTCTTTCCCGTGAACCCTTAAACAAATTAAATATCAAATCATAAGCTCCTTCGATTTGTTCTGCTTGAAATTTGTGTTTGGCCTCAAGTCCCCGCTTCCACTATGATAAAAAATTTTTTTTGCATTCTGTAAAGGTTGTGTAAACTGTGTTGTGTTGTGTAATTGTGTAAACTGAAGATTTCATATTGAAAATAATAATCTGTACAAATGCCTAAAATAAATTTTAGTCCTTCAACGTATCTATCTTTTTTGAAGTAGAAATATCTTCCCGATTTCAAGAAAGTGGGATTTGGCTTTTCATATGAACTGGAAAGATTGTTTACATAATCTCGTCTCTTATTTGTAGAATAAATTTATAATAATAAAATAATCCAGATTTACTTCCCATTCGTAGCACAAACTCCGGAAGATGTTTTAGGACCTCATCAAGGAAGTGCTCCAACCATTGCTTTCTCTACTGTTTTAGTTTCCCTTGCGGTGGAACTTCGTCAAGGTGTCTTACTTGACTTTCAGTAATTTAGGAACTCAAGACACTAATTTAACTACAAGAGAGCAAATAATATTATTTTCTCAAGAAAGCAAACTTTCACTTCAAAGGGAAACGGAAATTATTGTAGCTTTCCCTACCGTTTCCATTACTCCCTTCTCCAAAATACCAGCAGATCCTAGAGCCATAAACATCCAAAATCTTCAATTACTAACTACTTAACTAAGGTTGCAGGGAGTAGATTTCCCACAAATTATTGTTGTTAAAAAGGGTGGTAGAAGGGCAAAATAAGAGAAACGGGAGCTGAAAGGAAAGGGTTAGGAGGGATAATGTGAAGTTAGAATTGGAATGATGATGAGTTCCTTTGATTTAGTCGAGAAGAACAGAAGGGCTCCAGTTCAAAGGGACAGAAACTTTGTTGGGTTTGATTCTCATTTGAAAAGCAATGATGATAATCAATTCTCTTGAGAATCTCTCAAATATTCTTCCCTCCCCAAATAAAGTCACTTAGAAACAGTTGGGGAAAGTTAAGGAGAAAGTTAACTTTGTTTGATTCTCTATTTGTTCGACGAATGACCTCAGTCACTTTCCCAACAAATGCCAAAATTCCTTTTAATTTTCAGCTCCAGAAGGCAATTAGCTCGAAGTGCTACAAGCAGTGAGGCGTAGCGAACCGGTAAACACGTAATAAGAATTAAGAAACAGAGGTCACAAAAATTGAGGACTATTTTGTCATTAGTCAAGACAGTCTCCCGAGCTATTCATAATCACACCGTCAGTTAAGTGTCGCACGCCCGTCAAACACGGTGCAGAACGGAGTGAAAAGAATTCTTCTTTAAAATCCCTAAGAACCATATTTCAAGAATAAGAAGTAGTCTGGGGCAGAAAAAGTTGAGGCTTTGTAGAAGGACGGTTTTGTTAGTTGTTAAGGCCATGTGTTCAGTTAATAATTCTCCAGGAGATGAAATGGAATATGTAAAAGCAAAAATAAAAGAATCGTCTCCATTCTTTTCGTCTTCTACAGATGGCTATGGGAAACTGACAGCTCACAATAAAAAAGTTACGACTTCATAAGGTAACTCCTTCGACGAACTGCAAACATTTTGCAACTCCGCCTTCAAATACAAATTGGCAACGGCAATCTTACACCACCGAATGAATTCCGTACTCAGTTGTGCGGAAACTATCAAAGTTTCCGTGCATAGTTTGGAGCATCGTCCGTAAAATCACCGAAATCGAACAATTCTTTCTCCACGAATTTAATATCCCGAATTGAATTTTAAATACTATCTTTTT
Source organism: Bilobella aurantiaca (assembly GCA_021029175.1). Classification (NCBI taxonomy): domain Eukaryota; kingdom Metazoa; phylum Arthropoda; class Collembola; order Poduromorpha; family Neanuridae; genus Bilobella; species Bilobella aurantiaca. The sequence continues at coordinate 84,655 of VYYI01000011.1, read as the reverse complement.
CGATGATTATATTTCTTGAGTACCGTTGGAGATGGTGGTTAGAATAAAGCAATAGCTAAGAAACAAGTTGAGGAGTTTAAATCTTTATTTTTTAGTTTTCAGGGTTCCACAGGCTTGAGAAATATGAAAATTAGAATAAGGAGATGCAGGAGACTGCTATTTTTGTCCCAAATGAAGAATGTGCGTGTGTGTTCCTTGTCTGTGGGGGATGAGCATCATAACAATAATAAAGTTACGCACAACTCTTCGAAATATGAAAGTGTCAAAAATGTTCGACATAATAACTTCAAATGTTCAAATTAAAGACGCCAAGCCCCTCAGCTTCAGCTGTGCCCTTTATTTCCTTAGCCTGAAAAAGGCTAATTTTAAAACAATCCTGTTTGTCTAAAAAAAAGTCTGAAATATTTAAACACCAACCAACACCAAATATGTCATCATTATAATCCCACAATCCGCTCAAAGATAAATCATCAAACTACCCTCCCATTTAGATCCAACCAGATCTGATTCAGCGATTAGATTTCAAAATTGGGCCAAAACTTCAAGTTGCCAAATTGTATCGAAAATGAATTAATGCCTAGCGAGACAGGTCTTGTTTCGTAAACGTAAATTAGATTTATCATCTGCCCTATTCAGGTTTCGATTTCTGTCACTCGAAGACGAAATGCAATTATTTGTCATCACACTATATTTAATTTTGAAAACTCCTTGTTCAAAGTTGCCAGCGATTAGCAAACTTTCCGATATTCCACACCTTCACAAATAGAAAAGTTACATTTGCCAATTAAAACGGAACGGGAATAACAAAAAAAAATCATATTGTACTTTTTTCAAACAGGAGGCCTTATTTTTATAAAACCCATTCCTAAAACCGTCTAATACTATTTCATTGCTTAGGTCGCCCTATTTTAAGATGAGATTAAGATCTGTAGCAGCTTGAACGTAATTTGTTGAGTATTGTAGCTGGAAGTAATTAGTAAATGACAAGGGAGTTGATGAAGAGTCAACGCCTGTACCCTACCCTTGATGACAGCGCCAATGTGGTGCTTTTTGTTTTTAAAAAATTGGAAGCGCTGTGCTCGGAAGCGATTATAAAAAGATAACGGAGACTTCTCAGTTCTTAAGTTAATAATAAAGAGGAAACGCTTTATGTGTAAAACGTGGTGTAGTTTGGTTAGGGCGGCTTTAAAGAGCCGTGGCAAAGTTCCGTGTCTTCCCTAATAAAGTTTTACCCATTTTTGAACTTGATCCTTTCTTATTATAAATAATGGGCGGAGAGGAAATTAAAGAACGGAAGTGTGCCATCGACGGCTATTAACTCTACCGCACCCAGATTTATCCAGAGTCCTCCAGTACTCCGTCCTCTCCTCCGAAGACAATATTTTTAGAAGACGCTTCCAGCCTTTTTAATGACTCCCGCAACAACACATCTCCAAGGACTTTAAAGCATCTCCGCCCTACCCTCAACTTCACCAAAACAATAAATATAGGATAAAATGAACCAAAAATAATTGAGAATTGGTTTTGGGAGGAGATCGGAAGAAGAGCATTTTGCGACACGGAACATTGACGATACGCCCCATCCAGATTTTACAGATCCCTACCAGAAATTGGTATTGTTCTAACTTTTTTAAAACAGCCATATTTTACGGTCTCCGTCTGAAAGAAACAAGCGGATTGTAAGAAGATTTGGCTTTTTAAAAGACAGGACGAGCATGGGTCCCATTTAGAGCAATACGTACTTGTCATAAATTTTGTCACGTTTAAATGTCAACCACAAAATTAAAAGTCACTCTCACTTTCACTGTTTATAGGAAAACAGCTCAATTTCAGCCCCCTTTTTGTGAAGGAGCTAAGAATAGGAATTTTTGAACAACCGTGTAGACACTCCTTTTCATTTTTATTGGCTTTGTAAGGGGAATAAACAAAGAATGAAAGTGCAGAATCTCTAACCAAACTGGGGATTTCGGAACACATTTGATTTTTTTTTGTTTTAATCATAAATAATTATAAATCCATCGTCTCATACCAATCACATTTTCATTCTGTTTTGTAAAAAAATTGTTAACCGCACAATGTCCAATCAAAAAGTCTATTATAAAAGTAAATACTGGATAAATTCTGATATAGATAAAAGATTTCTGTTACTCATTTTCATGTCGGATGAAAGCAAAGGGATATTCATGAACAGTGCTGCTGTTTGTAGTTTTAAAAAGGACAACACTTTCCATAAGAACATATTCAATTAAAACTTTCCAAAAGTCATAAACTTGAAATATCAACTACACAAATTTTTCAAATGAATTGTTGTTCTCCTAAAATGTGAAAGATTCTGGCACATTTATAATTTTGGGACTCCAGCCATCCAAGCATAGAATTAAATGTGAAAAGTTTAACAGATTTCCAACTTCATAAATTGTAAGAAAAAATGGAAATGAGATGCGAGCTACAATTCTTCTCAACAAAACACTGCAGTCTCATTCAGCCAAAACAAGGAATCCAAGGATTTTTTAATATTTTTTGGCAAAAGATTCCTCTCAGAGATTAAAGTCATCTTCCACTGCCACACTTCCTTCATAAAATAATGCCAGCATCTTTCCTCCTGAAGTGTACTTTTGAAATAAATTCTACGACTATAACAAATCAGTACAAAAATCAGGTGTAGCATTTCTCTGCCTTTCTTATGATTCTCAGCCAAGAAACCATTATAACAAACCTGTAGCAGCTGCAAGATTTAGCTTTATTTCCGAGCGAGGTAAATTTTTCTCTTTAATTTCGGAAATCATAAAGATCTTTCATAATAATACCTCTCTTCTTTTATTTTTCTCAAAATCTTGAGAGAAATATAACAAATGAGCAAGTATTTTGGGATTCTGGATTTTGTATGTGGCAGAGCTAAAATTAAGATGCGGAGATGCTCAGCCTCCGGAAAGCTCCTAAGATTAAAACTTTATTTAAGAAATACATAAAATTTGTCATGAAACTACTTCCATTTTCATCCTCAAAATAAAGTGAAGAGAACGAAGTTAGGAAGAATTGAAGGGGAAAATATTGTGTTGAGGACTCGTGCGAGTTATGGTGAATTACGTTGCTACTACGGAAATAAAAGTAGGAAGATATTTTGAAAAAAGGAGAGATTATAAGATTGCTTTTCCTGGCGCAAAGGCCCCTTCTACCTTTAAAAATGGTGAACCAACCCAAACGCGACTCTTCTCACTTTTCAAAATATATCTTTTTTTAAATTACTTTTTTGTGTCGAGCACTCATCATTCTATCCTTGAAGCCACTAAAATCCACAATGAACAATTTTTATTCTTTTAAACCTGCGCTGCGTCGCCATTTTTATTTGGAAGGGGTAAAATTTTGATAAAATAGGCTTCTTACGCAGAAACAATTTTCTCAACTCCCTCATTCCCCAATCCCTATCCATCATTTGTGCTCGATTGCACTGGGACGTTGTACGCTACTTGTATTTTGTATTCTACCATATTTTTTACCCAATTAATGCTTCGAAATTTAATGGTAAGCTTTTTAATTATTTTAATAATTTTGGAAGATTGAATGAATAGAACAGCTATGATTAAGGAGAGTATGATTGTATGGGAGATTTTTTTTATTTCACGAACGACTAAGAAGAGTACACAAAGTCTCTTAAAAAATTAGGAAAGGTTCAAATGCGAAGGAAAATATAGGTTTCCATGTATAACCAATACTAAATTGAAAAGTATAAACACTTACCTTTTGAAAAGCCTCTGGCGGTGACTGAATGCGGAGCGGCGACTGGTGCTGTTCGGGTGACATCGCTGGAGACTTGCTATGTAGAATTTGTTCTCTGAGGCGTTGCAACTGCCCAATAATAGCTGCCAACTTTTCTTCATCCTTCATTTCCAAGGAGGAATCATTGTTGAGGAGGGGGAGGAGTTCCGGTAAACTAAAATTTAGAATTTAAAACCAATCCCTTAGCCTCTGATTGTTGATGACTTTGAAATAAATATTGATTTTGAAAATTTTGAATGACTTTTGAATGAAAATTAATAAGCGTTTACCTATTTCCAATCGAGAGGGTGGGAAAGGGTGTGAGTTGAGACCCGTCGACTGAAGCAAACTTTGAATTAAGTTTCTTGAGAACGTCATCCATTGACTTCTTATTATTCTTGGACTCGGCCTGAGGGGACCTATTCAAATCCTCCGAAGCCGAGTCACGAGGGCTAAGAGTAGCAGGGCTCTTTCGTCTTTTCCCGCTCGAAACCTTCCTATTTCGTCTGCTACCTCCATTCAGTCCTTCTTCGTCACAATCTTCATCCCCATCGAAGCTGCTTCTGGAACAGAGGGAGCCCAAGTCCGACATCTCGTCATCACCGCTCAGTTCCGGTGGGACGCTGCCAGCTTCCCGGCCGAAGCCACTTGACTCCATCAGATTGAGATCACACTTGGGGTAGAGGCGAGGGGTAAGTTTGAGGGGAAGGTGGCTCCGTAACATCCCTTCATTGTCCAGGCCTTCCAGGAAGTGGGTCTCAACAGCATTCTTTCCAGAATTCCCCACAGATTCTGTATGTTTAGGGTAAATATGAAGCGGAGAGTCTTCGAATTTGTTCGGGGGTGACTTTCTCTTAGCACTCATTGTGTCTTTTTAGATCTTCTACATCAAAAACGTTTGGTGATTGGTAAACTGAAAATAGAAGAAAAGATTTAATAAAGTTTAAAAGTTGAATAATAATTCCGGTTAAAAACGCAGTCTTTGAATGAAAGAAGTCAGCCTTTTGTCCACTTGGGGATATTTCTTTCTCTACAAAGGGTCTATAATTCACAAAAATCAAAATCTAACCCTTCCACTTCTATTCTTTCATCACACCCCTAGAAATAGATTTAATTTAGTTTATTTCTTCAATTCTAGAGTGCTTTGTCGAGTGAGAAAGTGAGGGCCTTGTTTTCGTTGTCTTATCTTCATGGCCTCTTGTAGCCTCTAGAATAAGATGTGCGATATATTAAAAGAATTGAGATTCGTGAGACTAGGGAAGATGAAGAGGAAGAACTGGGCGGGGCTAAGTGAGTCTCTTAATCATGGAATGGAGTCCCTTGTTAAGGAATCGTATTATTCAGACCAAGGAGCGATAAGTGATTTAATTAAGAGCGTTCTAGTCCATTCAAGCGCTTTCAAGCAGCGTCCCTCCCTTTGGCATACACATTGCTTCACTGGGGGTGAAATAGAATCTTGCATCAATTTTCCGTTGTTTCGCTGCTTCTCAAGATGACAAAACCCAAAGTGGGTGGAACTCTGGACAAAGATTGACCCTTCTCGTGACCTTTATCCTGACTACACAAAAACTTATTTTTACTTGTTTAATTTCCAGATAAGTCATACATTGGACGGGATAAAAAACAAGTACTAGTGTTAGAAGCGATAGATTCTCAAAGCGACGACTAGACAATTTTTTAACCACAGCTCATTTGGCCCTTTCTCACAATTTATAATTCTCATGAGAACATCATTCATCTCTTATCATAAAAATGTCCTGAAATGGAATAGTCCCTTACGTTGTCAAATTTCGAAATGCTGCACCACCCTTGGGTGCTCTTTGTCAATTTATTCATTGTAATCGCACACTCAAGTATCATTCAAACTAATTTAAAAGAAAATAACAACTTTATCCATTTTTTTTATATCAATTGCATTCATGTTAATTCAGCACTCACGGGGCCATGTGAGAAAAGTGTTGGAGCACTCAATTGCAAAAAAAGTAACTTAAGTTTATAAGGAATCAGAAAGCTTTGAATGAATTTTGTGCAAATAAAGCCGTATCATAAGTAACCTTTCTGCAGACATGAAAATTGCACTATAATGCAATCGGCAGCATGGAATCGCAAGTGCAAATGTTTGAAACATTTTGTTAAAACCGTCATCAAACTAATAACGTAAAATCCAGATGCAACATGCAACTCAATCATCATCACTCTCTGAAAGCTGAAATGGGATTACTTTTGATTATGAAAACGAAATTGCAACCATCATACCCTTAAGAAAAAAGATATTTTTTGCAGAATCGTTTTAATCTGCCACAAGACAAGCAAAGCTGCTAAAGTTGCCATTTTCATTATGTATTTCCCATTACACGTAAATGCACGTGATAAGAAATATATAGTAGCAAAAAACATCCAATTCCAATTATACAATCGTTGAATGATATAAGGAGGTCATCAACCGTGTGTAAATGTAAAATAAAATGTTTGTGTAATCCGAGTGCACAGGCATTTGTTTAATATAGAATTATTTCAACTCAAGAGGTATTTTAGGAGATCTATACCATTTCCGCATTTGAACCTATTTCAGTTGGTTTTGTAATGCTTTTCCATAAATTTTGCGTCAGAAGAATTCTTTATCAAATTTGAACACGGTGACACAAGTCAAATGTTTAAAAACGTACTTTTCGGTTAATTTCATCTGTGAAAAGAAATGTGAAAAAAAATTGGTATTATCGGAACAAACAAACGTTCTTCTTCATAAGATTTGAAACGGTGCTATTCATTTTTAAACAAAAGTAAGGTATTGATAACGCGCAAGCGCTACCGCAAATATTCAAATAATCACAAGTCTATTTTATGCATCATTCTCCATGAACTCGGATCTTTCATTCAAATTGTTCAAGGATTATACAATTTAGGATACCTCCGATTGCAGGGGAGGTACCTCCGATCAAAGTTATATTGATGCCGAGGGCTCTCCAGGTACTTTAAGTGCGCATCTTCGCTTCTTCATTGCCTCATCTGTGCTCATTAGTCCCTGCCCATATCAGAGCAGAACCACCATAATCAACCAATAGAAACAGAACAAAAGTTTTTGGCTACACGTTGAACCCTCAAGTTTTGATCCTTCGCCAAAAGTACCTAGTGGCTTATTATTCTTGCATTCTTCCTCATCCTCCTTTTGTCTTATATTCCCTGTCGGGTTTTTTAAACTATTCAGACATGCTCAGCCTCCTCTTCCAAAGATGTACTTGGAAGAATTCTAAGATGATTCCCTGTCAAGTCTACTCACAAATCCAGTCAAGCAAAAACAGAGGACCACCAACTCTTATTCTAACCCCTACTTTTCTATTCTCATCCAATATCAAACAAGTAATGCAAAATTGACACAATTCAGACTCCAAAGATTCCATCAAATTGCACCTGAAGCAGCGTCTGTAAACTGGGCAACTTTCCAAAGATCCACTTCCAGACGGCATTAAACCATGAGGCTTGGGAAGTAAAGGGAAAGAGATATAAATTATGTCCAAAACTTCTTGGGACATTTTTGTTTTTGATGGTGGTGCTTGCAGAGAAAGCATTTAGGAAAGTGGGACATTATCACAACAAAAGGACAACTATACAGGAATTGAAAAAGTAATAGTAGGAATATAAGGGTCACCCCAATTGCTCCCACTATTTCTGTCAGCGGATGCTTATGAAGAATCTGACATTTATGACTTCCTGTTCAAATGAGTAGGAAAAGTCCATTCAAGGGCCTATGTCTAATGGACTCATAATTTTATGGTCAAATGGTGACCAAAGGGAAAGAAGCCTTTAATAGGTTCCTTTCTCCCGCTGAATAATGCAAAGAGAAAGGACGATTATATGGGTTTTATTTGAGGAGAGAAAGAGAGGGATCTCTTTTTATTTATTTTGGGCCATAAGTCACAGTCAAGAAATAAGTGTAGAGAAGTGGAAATACGAAATGTTTCGATAGAAAACCGTACAATAGACAGTGGAATAATAGAAAAGAAATGGGAAGTGTCTAGCTCGAATGAAGTGTTTCGGCTTTTACAATGCTGCCCTTCAGATTGGTTCGAAAGAGAGAAAGCACAATGACAAACGGTGAAAAGTAAGTGTTGTCTAACAGGAGAAAGTTTACCTTAACCATAACTTATATTATGAGTCAGAAAACACTACCTTGCAGCATATTGTTCCGTTCAATGGCGTATTATGTGATTTCACATTGCGTTCATACAAAACCGAGCTTAATTAGAATTGCAATTTGGAAAACAGAAATGTCTATTTTAAGGTTGGAGTTACAGATAGAGCCAACGAGCCTGTCCAAAGAGAGGAGTTTTGGTTTAGTCGCTGGGTGCTTCCGTCTTAGAACGGGCTTGTTTGGTTAGTCTGAAATAATATTACCTTCTTAATCTCAAAAAAGAGTATAAAGTCTAAATATTTTCCCTTAATTCCCATTTAGGAGCTAAGTTTTAGGAGCCGCGCCTAAGACTTTAATTTGGTTTCGCAATGCAATTCATTTTTGAAGTGCAAGTGCAACTGCTATTATGCATACACGTACGCACACAGCCTCGCCTCCTAAAAAGTCCGGCTATTAAAAATTAACAATTAATTTTTTGTTCATTCTGTAATTCACAAATGCAAAACCAATTGGCCTATACGACAGAGAAAATACTGCAGAATAATGACGCATTATTACTGTGTTAAATAACTTGGCATTAAAGTCGGCCGCAGCGCACCCCGTGACTCGATGTTTTATTACGGGAAGCTGCTGATTTGGCATTTCTGCTGTATTATTTGTGTGAGTGGAGGTTGGAGGACGAAGGAGACAAATAGGAAGGAAATGAGTGAATTGTGCCTGGGAAATTGATGTTGGATCCTTGAAGACAAGGGAAGTGATTGTGTGAAGGGAAGTACCCTTAATAAAAGTACTTTCTCCTCCCTAAAAGGAAGGAAGAATGGAAAGAGTCCAAAATCATTCAAAGCTCAATAGACCATAAACAATAAATATCCTTTCTCCTTTATCCACACAAATATTCCAGCATTCACAGAGAAAGTAACATCTCCCACAAAAACATCAAAATGAAAGGAAAATAACAAATCTTTCCTCCAAATCAGAATTTAAAACGAATAAAATGTACAGTAATCACGCACATACATAAACCAACAGGAAATCACTTCTTCCCCGCAAATGCAAAATTCGAAAAATATTTCCATCATTTCCCTTCCATTATTCAGCAGTTATGGCTACAAAGCTAAAAACAGATCACTAGATTGGGGAAATATTTTTTGCACTTGTGAGTTGGAAACATAAATCATTTGTTTATTATTCGTAGTTGTGATTGTAAGTCTACAAGAAATAAGCTGATATAATTTTAAAATAAAATCATCCTATTCTCATTGGAAACTAAAAGCAATTTGAATGGGGCACTATAGCAAAAGTTAGCGTGGTTTCAATTGCGCTGGAAGTATCTTAGAAGAAAAGGATGAAGTGCTATCTAAAGATAGGTTAATTTAAAGAGCACAATTTAGTAGTAAGAAAAGAATCGTTGCAAGGGCAGGGACAAAGAGATCCAAAGAGAAGTCAATTCCAAAAAAAAAAGAAGAAGTTAACCCTTTTGATGACCCCAAGTTCAGTCTCTCCAGTTGTTCACTAAAGGAAGCTGCGGGAAATAAAATGAGAGAATCAATTCCTAGTTCTAAATTCATCTTTCAATGGAACTTTGCTTGAAGTGCTGGAGCAGAAGAGGGAAGAAATTAAAGTAAACTTGTCAAAAGTGTAGTAAATAACTGAGAGTGAACAATACAGATTGTTTAAGAATGAAACAAGTCCCCCCCATAACTATGTTGAACATTTTTCGAATATCTATACGCTCCGAAACATCCTTCCTGCTAAAAGGCTTTTCGTTGAGATCACGAAAAAAAATCTTCTGCTTCTTCTGGTATCTGTCAAAAACTTTAAAGTTTGACATTTATCTCCAGCATCTTCTTCTTCAGCCTAACTAAAAAGTTCTCTGTTGTTTCGATTTATAGCATCGGAAACGCTACTTCCTTTCAACTTACAATCAAATCTTCATGATAGGCCTGGGAATAGTCTACAATTTTTGATGAGCCATTTATGATATGCAAGATGATCAACTTCCAAATAAAATTAATGCCAATTGGCTATTCCGCGTCCAAAAATTTGATTTCAAAACGTTTTCGAAGATTTCCTTTGGAACTCCACCCTCTGTTACTTACTCCTCAAATCCACAGTTTGTATAATAGGACTCCGCCCACCTGCTTAAAGGTAACAATTTAAATGATAAAATGGATACAAGATGCCAGCGTACTCACAAGCTCCGCCTTTTATTATAAACGGCATCTACGCTTTCTCGCTACTATGGCTTGTGAGTGTTATTTATAAATGCTACAATTCTACTTATAAATTATGCTGCACTTTTATTTTTAATTGAGCTAATAGATGACCTCCCTTTAAAATAATGCTATAGAAGTCACTGTAGCCAAGCAAAGTTGTTGCCCCAGGATTGGTTCCTTAAAACTCTCGAAATTTCAAAAGTTCTTAACTACATATGTAATGTACAAACAATTAAAGCAAAACCAAGTGTCACCTCAGGGCAAATTAGTTCATCTACGATCTTGTCAAGTGATGAAATTGTCGATACAAACGATCCTAAAGAGCTGACGATCAATTATTGTAGCCTATTTTTTGTAGACTATCAATATACGACAGGCGCGACGGTATGTTAAAGTCCACTTTATTATGCGAAGCAGGGTTTTTGTTCATCTATAGTTTACCAATCCAGTTAAAACCAACAAAATAAAACGAACTTTAATCTAGACTCATTCGTAGGGAATTAGGTATTCGCAGCCCTGATAGGAGTTCTACAGCTTGTAACAGTTAATGAAGAAATTTTATTACCTTTTGGTCATTGATTCTGGATTGTGAATATTTTACAATAAGCACAAAAATTCCGTTGGCTTTAAGACACTATCGTTGTAAGCTGAAAGATTGCATTCTACTTTCTCAACAAAAACTTCAATAGTTGACCATGAACCCTGAAGCATAAAATAATAGCACGATGCTAAACCAAACACGCGGATAGCGTAAACTTCGCGGGTATATCGTTTTTTTTAACAAAATAAGAAATGTACAAAAAGTATTACAAACCATTGCATATTGAAGTTAAATTATGATTTGTCTAGCCATTCCATACAATTAATGAAAGCAATGACAAAACCCAATTTAAACTGTGCTTAAATCTTAAAGCCAGTTTAAATGCCCAGCAGAAATTAAAGTGAAACTTAAATCTGAACCAAATTAGTGTAACACAATGGACTCTACCTTACTTTGAAAACGAAGGGAGCGTTGGAGAAGGGACGAAGGGTTCTCCCCTTTTGGTTAGAACTGAATTGCATAAGACATGATTGAACCCATATGGACTTGAAGTAATAAGGGATTGAAACTTGACACATTGGAATCTAGGGGACAGAAAGTCCTGTGATGCAGTCCCTTTTGTTCCTTGCCTGGTCCTCAGGGTCCTTAAGGCAAAAAATGCCCTTTGTTTTAGTTGTGGAGTTAAAGGGAGGGGGGACTTGAAGACATTGGGACCCTTTTGTCGGATGAGACACACATGCACACCAGCCCTTCTTAATTCCTACTGTTGGGTCCTTTCTTTTGTTTCCTCAGCTCCCACGCCCTGATGGGCCCTTAAGCACCGCACCCAAATCCCCACCCTACCTATGGAGTTGGACCCTGCTCAACAATTTTATTTTGAACGACTGAAACTACGCTTTACAAGACAAAACTTTGTAGTAAATTAATTTATGTTAAGGATGAACAATGCACATTTACGTATCCTTTGCAAATAATTTGAATTTGTAAACTTTCAAAGTGTTAGTCACATAATTGACCATTCAGTATAATCTGTTCGAATAATCCCTAGAATTTAGGTTGTTCAAGTTAAGATGTAGGTCACATATTTGTCCAGAAATGGATTTAAGGAAAGGGGAATTTTTCTTTTACCGTTTAGGATTCTGAATAATGTGATCCCTTGAGATGTTGATATGGGCTAAACGAAATTTGCATGACTTTCTTGGTCATTATTTAATTGGCAACTGATTTTTTGTGTCTGGAATTAGACTTTCCTTAAAATCGAGTTTCGATTGACTTGGCTTACCTTGCGGAGAAGGTCGGAACAGTTCATAGCGCTGATTTGAATTGGTTGTTTGAGATTGCTTCAACTATCACTATGGCGTAGGTTGGATTGTCACTGATTATGCCTCTGACCTGTGTCTTGTGAAGGTGGTTGTGAAATGAAGGCGCTGTGGCGAAGAGCCGTTGTTGTGCCTTGGGAGACAAGGGATGCTGTGTGCGCAAGAAGAGGATAAGATGAAGTGCGGAGGCTGGAAGACTCAGTGGCAGATCGTAATTGAGGCCAGGCATCTCTGCCATGGACCAATGGGAGAGGCCGGAGAGACAATGCCTATTGTCCCATCCTAACCAGGCAAAGAACGAACAATTGCGCACTCCCCACGCACGCAGCCAACCCAGGAGCGGCCCAGAACAAAAGGAGTCACTCACCTGCGCCAATCACAATCCACTTCACGCCAAACAATGGACCACCCGCAGTCACTACAGCACAACCACCCATATCTACTCCACCAATTACCTGTCCCTTCGCAGAACTTTAAGGGCCCCAATTCCAGAACTTCGGGACTTGGAAGTTCGTGTTCTTTTACTCCTACAAGCAGGTGGAAACTTTGGTTTAGGATTTATTCACCAGCAAATGTCTCGTTTTTAGGGCACCCTTTATGAAGCCACTAAAGTATAATTCAATTTATTTATTGTTCCTGAAATGGAAGATTCAAATGAGCACTGATCATTACATTTTGCGTTTGCAGAAAGCCCAATTCAAAAATAGAAATACCGAAAGTTTAATTTTACTCCAGCGTTGGCCATTCATAATCATAACTTATAAAGCCCACAAATAACTTTCTTATGTCTGCCTTTCTCCTGTCCCTTTCACACCTGAGTTATGTTTGGATCAAGCACAGGAGAATCGTGTTCAATTATATGTAAACACACTGAGAAAAAATATTTAAAAAATCCAAGTTTTCAATCCAGAATCAGAATATGATTTTGAAGTCATAGCGTTAAAGTGAGTTTCCTCTGAACAGTGTCGTCGAGCTATTATGAAGGTACCCGAACACGTTCAATAGGAACGTTTTCAAATAGTGAAATCAATTAATCATCTCCATTAGGACAATCAATTTAATTCCATTTTCTTATCCACGTCCAACGCCGTTCGGATTGAACTGCAGCAAGTGCCTCAAAGGGACGTTAAATTAGAAATGGATTGAACTTGACTTGAGAGCACTTGAACGTATGCCTCCTCTTCCCTTAAGCCCTTTGTTCTTTGCATTCAGTCCTACTAATTCTGCAGTCCCTCCTGCAACTCTACTCTCGATTGAAAACTTGCTATTCAGTCATTGAGTCCAGATATTTCTCCATCACTTAACTTCTGTAAAAATCCTGTTGAGATACCTAACATTGTTAGAGTGAGCCTACTAATAATGGTTTGGGAAAATTGCAATTTGATTGAAGTCGTCGTAAATGCGGGGGATGTAAAGGAAGTAAATTACCTACTTTGGCTTTTGTGGGTAGTTGAAATGTATTGGGAAATGGGTACAATAAGTCTTGCCTCCGTTTGTTCTGGCATAAATGGATTCTGATGGATATTGTAGATCTGGGAGAGTGGTGGCAGGGGATCTCTTCCGAATTTTCGGATGATCGGATCGTTTTTCAATAAGCCTAATGGAACTATCAAAGGCTTACTAAATCTTTCATAGGTGAGGCAAGCAACCGCCTTTTACAAGGGAAGTGAGGCTCAAGAGAAAGCAACTGTTCTACCTCACAACTTTCACTACAAAATTAGCTTCTGTTTTCTCAAAATGTTCTTCTAAACATCTTCACAATTTTACACTTCTTTACACGTCTTGAACTTCAACATTCTGAAAGCATTCTTTCGGACTTTCTTCAACCAATCCTTATACAGGGAGCCTAGCTTGGCTAATGGAAAACTTAACTGCAAAACTAATACATACCTGACATATCTTTAACAATTCAAACGATTTCGGAATATAAAACGATTTCAGAAGGGATTTTACAAATCCTGCTGATATGCTTTCATTGTAAATTTCAAAAGTAAAAAAAATATATATTTATTGTTAATAAAAATAATTAATTAATTTGTAGTAAATCAATAATTAATTTTTCAAGACCAAAACTCATAATCGCTTTCAACGGCAGGTTTCAGCAATTCATAAGCTAATTTGCTGGTTTTATTTCAACCTCACAGTTGGATGCGTTTCGTTTTAATGCGTTAATTTTTAATAAAAGAACATTTGTAAACAATGAGGTCAGCATACTCAGTGTAGAGCTTTTATTCTTTTACTTATTCCTGATTATTATTTTCCTACTTTTGTTCTGAAATAACTGACTCTTGAGCCTTATTTTTTTTTTCAAAAGAATAACCTCTTGAATTCAAACTGGGAGCAGGGACTCGTTAGTGATGAATAAGGATTTGGAGAGTATAATAGCCGCAGCGTGTCATTTTAATGAGAACCTCCTTTTACGCCCTTAAGAAGTGGTTGAAGTTGGATAATGGGATTTCAGCGTCTTTCCAAAACTCAATCAAATGCACCATGTCGTCCAGAAAATCCAAATAATAAAAATCCTGACGCGTGTCATCAGTTTGGGTCAGAGAACCGTATAACCATGGTTGCTTTTGCTTTCACTGCTCAAGTTTGCCTGTCCAGTGATTTTACACAATACGATCAAAGGTGTCAGCCAGCCTTGTAAAATTTATTTTAAGTTTTTTTTAGCTTCCCCGTCTCATCGTTAGCGGCACAATTTCGAAATAAATAACACTGGAATACCTCAGATTTACAGGAGTTAACGATTTTCAATTTTTAACGCATAAATTGACATTTTAACAAGTTTAGCTTTGCTTACTAGTCACAACGCTATAAATGCGCTGTTGCTAATTCTCATTAACTTTGTGCCTCGTATTTATAGAAGTAATTATGTTGGTAAATAGAACAATGGGCAAGGTTTTAAAATTAAAATCTTTTGAACTTGTTCATCCAAGTCTCGTGGTCGTTTCTCGAATTTTCGAGAAAACCCCGTAGCTTTAGTTTTCCGCATTTCTTTGAACTTTCGAAGATCAAAGAGAAAATTATTTGTAGTGTTTTTGTTTATTCAGTTTTAAAGCCTCCCTTCCACATTTCCCCTTTGTCTTAGTTTTACTATTGATATTGTGCCAGTAAGTTAAAGTGCTTCTAAATGGAACTTAATGAACTCGCAAAGAGAGTCCTTTATTTTTCTTCCATAAAGTAAACTTCAGAATTCAGGGAGATTAATTAATGACTTAGAGAGGTAAAGGTAGCAAAATTCGTAGAACAAAAAGAGAATTGTATGGCACGAAGGGGAGCACAATTACGCTATAACTTTCTACAGGCAGGAAACTAAGAGACTTTGAAGTTTTTGTTCGCTGAGAGCTTTCACCAGTGGGGAAAAGAGAGGCTAAATGAAGTGTACATAATAATGTCAGAAGCAACAAACAGAATTAGCCGAGGGAAATGTTAGCAATTAACTTTCTTCCACTTTACCTTCAACGCTTCACTTTATAAGTACGTCTTCATTCCTGAAGTTTGAATCAAGAGCCTAGGCCCAGGAGCTATCACATCGTTTCAGCCTTGTATCTTACCAAAGAACATTTACACATTTCATTTCTCGGCTCCTCATCAGAGAAGACTAATTTAATGTTCCTTGCCAATTAAACAAATGGAGAAATCTCTCTTTCTCCGAGGTAGTAATACCAGGGGAATGCTTTCTCCTGGCAAAAACTTTCTCTTCTCTACTGGTAAAACTTTATAAGTTTTTGTCCAGACAATTTTAAAACATTTTCCTAAATTGCAAAAAGCAATTGTTAAAAATATTTTAGTTGCCCAAGTCTGGATTTGGAGAATAGTGTTATAATAGGTTTAGCACTATTTGATGGGACTTAAGTGCTGTTAGGTTTGAAGGGAAGATGGAGATGGAGGGAAAGAGACAATAATTGTGCGTCTGTTATCTGTTGATGCTCTGTTCATTGCCCTTCCATTCAGGTGGGTCCCTTGGTGGAAGGGAGTAAGGCACTCCAGAATAGATGTCAGGGTCTGATGGGTGCAACCAAGTAAAATGTTTGTCAATAGAATTTGGTAATGTTGCTAGTCATTAATCATTCCCTTTTCTCGGGCCTTGATCTGTCCTCCTCTTCTAAAGGGAAAATAGCATCAGACCCACCAACTCACATTCCCTATCCCATCCCACCCAACGCACAACCAAAGGTAAAGGCCCCACTTAACATGAATATGGAAACACTACGCCAAACAAACCCCCTTCCATCAACCGACAATACGCTCAAGCCTTAAGTCCTCTCAACAAACCTAATTTTCACCACTATTTAATCCTACTTAACACGATTTAAAATATATGAATATTTAAATTCTGTCGTTGGCTAGCAGGAAAAACTTAAAGCGCTATCTTGATTTCATCGAAGGATTATCCAGCATCTTAAGATGTTGACGACATTTCGTACAATGTGGAGATGAAAATAATAATTATTTGCAGTCTTTTGTTCTGGGCGAAGAAGTAAATGCTCCTCCTCTTTTTTAATCTAACCAAATGTCATTCAATTTAATTTCTCTATCGTTAATAAGCAGATTCTGGGCCCTTTGTTAATTTGATTGTTGTGAGGCCTACATCGGATTCCAACGGGAAGACGCGCCTTTGACGTTTTTGGAAGTGAAACAATGGGAAGGATGCCATTTTTCATGGGCCCTTTGTCCCAGCCAAGATGACAGTCTCCGAATGTTTGACGAAGCGAAGCCGAGACGAGATGTCAAGTCATCAGTTAAGGGCCCCATCTATTCCGCCTACTTATTCCTCAATTGTAATTTGTGATTAACCTGTTTAAGATGCAGCTAAACGATCTAGTAACAACACCTAACACAGTGACATGATTTTGTTTCTGATACAAGTTCCGCTTTTATCTTTTGTTGATCCAAAAATGGTGATGCATTCTCTTTTGTGTTCAAAATCTTAAAGAGGTTTGAAGAAATGGCATATAATCATAAAAACAATTTCGCATCACTACAACTAGCACCCCAGTTAACAGTCGAAACTCATGTGTAGAATGGTCCTCTGATTCTTATGGCTCCTAAGGCATAGATAAATCACACAATTATTTCGCAATAAATAATTGCTATTTACAAATGCGTGTTCAAATTAGAATTGCGGCTCCGAATATTTGTATGTTAAAAAATAACTGTGAAGCGAAAGTCTCCTTTAGAAAGTTAACGTAAATCAATCAGATAGATGACGACTACAAACTACTATAAACTTTAGGAACGATGTGTTAATTAACTGCTAAACAATTAATTAATTTGTTTCATTTTTAATATAACAAAGAATACATATTTTGTTAAATTAGAATTTTAAAGCACATTATTGGTATTAGTTATTATTATTAAGTAGCGGAAGCAGAGCAAAGGTACGTTATGTTTTCGTTTTGTCCGTCCGTCCGAATATTAATTTTAGCCTAATTTAAATTTAATTTTAGTTTAATCTATCTAAGTTTTAGTTTAAGTTTCTGACCCTAGGAAGATCAATACTTTATTGTAATGATAGGGAGCGACACATTAATAAAGCGATTTGAAATTGAGTATAACTTATATCTCGGGAACTACTCAACCTATCTCAAAGCAGTTTTCGGATTTATGTTCGTTGATATTATAGCCAGTTCAAGTTTTTGTTTGTTTGACCGGAAGTGGGTCAAAGGTCAAGAGATATCATTCTATGACAACATAAAAAATGACCCCCACAAAAGTTGTTCCTCTTATGAAGGGGAGCAACATTTGTATAGGGTACTTTTCTCTGTGACCCCGCAATGACTCCTAAAATGACCTCTTGACCTCAAAATGATAATTCAAGATCAAACAGTTTTTAAGTAGCGAAAAGTTAAAATGATTTCGGCGAACCACAGGCCTCCTCCACCTCCTAAATGACCTATTGATACGATATTGTCCTTTGAATAGAAAATAGTTTTATTCAAAACCGAATGCTAAGATGATGACCCCAGATCCCCCTTCAACCCCAAATTAGAGTTAGTTGTAACCTTGCTTTTCCAAGAAACAAAACAATAATTTCTAATACTCAACTTACACCCTAAATTCTGTGTTATTTTAAGAATTTTTTCTAATCTTTTAATGTCGAATGTCATTTGTTTGAATTCCCTACTTCCGCTACTTGGTTGACCGTTTTACCACGGTTTATTCATTTGGTAAAGGTTACACCAAAGACATCAGAAATAAAAAAATAAAGGTAGCGTTTTAGTAATGAATTGAACTGACAATTGAATTGTCAATTGTCGGTAGAACCACTTGGAAAGTCCTCATGTGATCAAGTATGCGGTAAGAATCCTTGGACATGAAACCACGATTAAGGGTTTATTCGTAAGGGCCAACTACTGCTGCTGGATTCCAATTGACACCAGAAAGACCAGTAGTTACTACGTTTGTGAGTAATCCTTTCCCGACTACACTTCCCCTACCACATTGGGAAAGTGTGAAGCATTTGGAAAGCATGATTCAGCATCTTCTTCCTTACAAGGGGTGATCATAAAGGGAAATTCTGTTCACACAGTCAAAATAAGAAAGAAGTGCCATTAGGCCTGACCACTCAGCACTAAGGCTTCCACAACAATCAGAACGGGAGTCCTCATCACTATACCCAAATCATTATTCCCTTATTCTTCTCAATTTGTCATACCCAGCAAAAGCACCCATTGTCTTCCTGCATCACCAACATTCTTTACCTTGTTAGTTGCCTTCACTTAATCCCATCCTCCTTAACATCTACCGTCCTTCTGCCTCTCTGCCTCCATTTCCAACAGGAGCCATTACCCCCTACTCATTGTCACGGCTCCATCATTTCCCACTTAGCAAATCCTCCCAAGAATTTAATGCAATTTAATACCGCCAGAATCTCTCCAATTCTGACCCAACACAATCTAAAGTCATAAAGAACTCTTGGGAACTATCTCACAAGTCCCATGCAACAAAGGGTTCTAATCCTGCACAAATGTGGAAGAATTTTTAGTACAGAAGCCTTAAGCCAGAGGAACAGTTATGTCCTCATTACTCAAGGCTCTTATTGGAACTTGAGTTCATAGGCCCTGTGACACTTTGAATCTCAACTGTGACATTGTCTCGGGGATAATGATTGAGGAGGAAAGTTGAGGACCTAAACAGGAAAATTCGTTTTAGTTAACAATTTGGTAATTAAGGGCCCAGAGAGAGCGGAGGGGAATCGTGAAGTAGATCCCAAAATGTATTCTTTCTCTAATATTGTCCAAAGCGTCAATTTCTGGGAGCGAGGCGGAATGATGGATCACGTAAGTATGGTGCTGAGGGCCTAGCTAAGGGCAATAAAGGGCGAATTCCGTAAGCCGGAGGACTGTCAGTGTCATGTCAGAAGGGAACAAGGGAACGGGAGCGGGGAAAGCTGAATGGATAAGTGAGTTCCCAGCAAGAGGCTTTAATGCATATCAAGTGAAAACCACGACATCTTCTCTGTATTTTCAGGAAGCGACATGATTTAAAAGGATTATTTCTATTACTATTTTTGAAGGGCTCTCAGAGTTACTAAGGCTGAAAGAGCTAAGGTTTCCTTCGCGGTGAAAACTTTTCGCTGATTTTCTTTTTGCTAGTGAAAATTAAGGTTATTATTATAATGTTTGAAAAGCATATTCGCAATCGCAAACAGATCGCCGCTTACTCTTTTAACTATTTTTTTTACTGTTGAGATAATACTAATGTAACTATAATGGTTATTTTTAAGACAATATAATAAAGCTAATCCCCAAGAAATTAGAATGCAAACTTATGCACATTGTATGAAGCTACTCTTTTTTTTCGCCTTGAACATTCATCTCAAACATAACAACATACAGGGTTGTTTGCAGGCGGTATGAGACCAGATCGAGAATTACAAACAACCCAGAAAAACATTGAGCAAAGAGAAACCGAGCATTTGCAGGAAACGGGAAATGAGAAATAATACAATTATGAATATGATTTTATCAGCAAGAAATTTACAAAGTAAAATAAAACAATAAGCTAAATTAATGAACGATTATTAAAATCATACCCTAATGGGTCAGCCAATCGAATTATTCCGACGAAATGCTCAATTTTTCATTATTTTTTCATCCTTTTTGATACTCGCCTATAGTATTATTTAATAATTTAGTATACCTAAGAAGTTGAAATTGAGCGACTATTTTAGCGCCTTGCTAGCGAATTCATGCATTTGCGATCCGCGAGTTGTGTTAATTTTGAACGGAGCGGAGTGCGAGGAGTGACGTGGCTACAGAACAAACAACAGTGCTTCATAAGAGGTTCGGCTGGAAGTCTTTGTGCGTTTGGTGATGCAGAAGAATTGATGTTGATGAGTGTCGACATTATGAAATGATGTTCTGATCTGAATGAGACTCTGATTAGCAGAGACAAGGCCTCTGAGTCCTTGGAAGGAACAATCATCCGCCTTTGTTGAATAATTCCCTTTGTAATCCCAAACCAACTTTCTCCCCCAAAGTCTCCCTGGAATTTCACTTGGAGAAAGTAGCGACAGTATTCCGGCAGATTCCATCAGCATAACAAACTCTAATCACACATCACTGCCCCTCCAAACAACACCAGTCACATTGCATTAACGACTCAACAAACGTTTTAGATTTACAACGGCTAGCACCAGCCCCCTCACAATTTCTCTCCAACAAATACATATTGTGTTCTAAGGTACAAAGAGAATTGGCGATTAATTGGGATCGTAACTTCAAAAACTAAAATTAAATATTAAAGACAAACCATAATCTGTGCAACTTTCTTGCATTTTGTGTTAATTTCTAGGACATATTTTATTGAGTCGAATCCAAAGCAGAAAAAGTCTACTAAACGTTCAAATCACATTCATGTTTCTAGCTTATTCCTTTCTACAGCATGTGTTTGCTATTGAAAATGTGACATCACATCAAATTTCATCACCCCAATCCACGTCATTAGCATAATCATTCTCCTGCTTTGGGTCACCGACTGCTACTGCTAAGTCGGTGAAACATAAATTTAAAAGTTTCATCGCTACCAGAATAGAGAAGTTCCAAGCTTCCAAACCGTGAAACGCAAAAAAAAACCGTGTTCCGCGCTTAAAAATGATTTTTTTTTACCTTGCTTAACAAGGGATTATTTTCCAAATAATCATTTTCATTATATTTGGAGTAGAATGTGGAGAAAGTAAGTAGTTGTCAAGAGGCGGAGGGGAAATTCATAATGCGGATGGAGTACCAGGATAATAGCCATGTCAGGAGAATACGCTCTTGAGCCGTTCCGTGGTGGCTCCTTTAGAGCTTTTGGTGGCTGTGGTGGGGCTTGAATGTCCTTTTAATCCCTACGAGCGGATTAAAAGGGTGTCGGAAAATTGTTACAAGGTGCTAAAGTCCTACAACTGTCTTTTATTCCTTTCTCTTCCAATCCCATCTCAAAGAGAAAGTTATATAATAGGAGAAAGCATAAAGGAAAGTAGAAATGCTTTCATTCCACTATTTCCAGTTATTATTCCCATTCCCACATTCTGCTCATTACTTCCATCATCATCCCAAGGACCTCATCGTCCCTTTCTTCAAACCTCATCTTCTGTCTAATCCCGAATCAAGAGCCCTTCCTTCTTTTATTACAACTCCATACTGTCCTCCAAAGAAAACTTTCATTAGCTTTCTCTTTATTACTTTCACAATTTCCCTCTCTTCATTTTCTCATCACATCCAAAAATATTCTTTCTCATTATCCAATTTTTAGAACATAAGCACGACTTCTCCACAGAAGTAGGGCGTGCCATTCAACCAGAAAATCATTCAGAATCCTCTTACCTGAATAATTTTTTTTCCAAAAAGAAGTCATCAATCCAGTCTAGACTGTTGAAAACTATTCTTACACAAACCACTATTTGTGAATCAATGACATTTCACACACGGAGGCGCTGCGCTAGAATGAAATTGAACCATGTATTCGAGAAATGTGAAAAAATCAAAGTAAGCTTGTTGTAGTACTAGACTGTGTAGGAATTAGCGCTCTTAAGTAGAGCTACTTTGAAAATGTAACGCTTTTGGGAGAAGCATTTTGGGGGATAAAGTGGATCAAAAAATAGAACAAACACCGAAAAAAAAACTGTTCGGGGGACCAGAGAGGATTAACTGGGTAATATGAGCATATGGCAAAAAATGTAGGATCGTCTAGTACTGGAGGCTGTATTTCCTATTTTGTAAAAATAGAGAAGCAAGTGGTTAGGCTTACAATGCCTGTGCATTGATAGTAAACATCCAGCATCCGGCAATGTATGGACCGATTTCCCCTTTGACACTAGGCGAAGGCGTCAATTTCTGGTTGACGTCTTCGGGGGAAGCTAGAGCGACATGAATGATCTCTTGACTCTCCCTTTGTCAACTCTGATTCTGAAGTGTGATCCTAAAAAAAGTTCCTATAATTACACAGCTTGGAATCACAATGCCAAAATATATCTACTGCCTTTCTAACGTAATCTAAATAAGAATGTCAGCTCTTTTGGCAAAGCAATGCATCAACTTCCTTAAAGTTTTTTTAATTCCCCTCACACTTTCAAATGAACACAAAAACCTCTTTCATTTCTCAAAAAAAATTTCTGCTCATGGATTCGCATACTCCTTTCTCGGATATTAATGGCTCAGAAACAAAATTAAAAAGTGATGACACTCAATTCAGCAGCGCATTACAATGCGTTATTTTCAAGCCTTTAAATTTATCTTAATAATTTGTCAAATTGCTATTTGACTAAGAAAAAAAGAACTACTTTATTGAAAAAGAATCATGTGCTTAGAAACTTATTTTTCTGTCCAGTTACATGTTTTCTTTTTACTCACTATGATTATATTTGTAGAACTGTAAAATGTAGGGAACTCCCACGCATGTACGGTTGCCTAATTAAAAAGAGTTGACGCAAAGTGTGGTGTGACGTAGTTTATGTTACGTTGAAGTTCATTTACGAATCTTCTTTCAGAAAAGAATAGAACATCTTTTTGGCTTCAAATGATTCGAAACAGATTTGTAGTTGACTAAAGCTGTCTTCTTGAGTAAGCCAAGCTTAGAATTACGTCTCTGAATGAGAAGATATATTTGCCAGAATGTTTTGCAAAGAATGGAAAAAGAAGAGGAAGTACGGAAAATAGCGAAATTCTTTTCTTTTTCCACAGATTTACGTCAATGTGAATTCCTTGTTTTCCTGATTCATTTCAAGAGAGTCTTGCTGTTCTTAATCAAAGGCCCCTCCGTCTTTACTGCCGCATTCTCCAAAATAGATATATGCCGAAAGCTGTTTTTGTTGTAAAATTAATTTGTCTAAGAAAGAACTTTTATAAAATGTGAAAGCTCAAAGTGAATTGTTTGACCGCAATTTCATAACAAATACTTTTCGTCTATCTTCGCACTACTTTCGTAATTAAGTAGCGTATTAGCTACTTTATGTGAATGCTCTGTCCGTCCGTCTGTTTGCGCGATAACTCTCGAACGGGTCAATTCTTTTTTCAAATCTGTTTTCAGCTATTGGTAATAGAGGTCAAGGGTGAGGCCAAGTTCGAAAATGGGCCATAAGGGTTATATAATTCACCCTAAATTTAATGACCGCCTAAACGACCCCCAAATTCGGAATTGTCGGATTTTTGCTGGTTTTGCATGAAACGAAAAGTTATGATGATTTCAAGGACCATAGTGACCCCAGTCCCTTCATCCTTATATCAATGACCCCCTAAAGGACCCCCAAATCCGAAATTTTTTCGGATTTTTCCTAGTTTAGCATGATACCAAAAGTTATGTTTTCTAGGACCAGAGCGACTCAAAATCCTTTCCTCTTATTGAGATGACCTCGTAAATTACTCCAAAAACCGGTAACCCGAAAAATTAGTTACGACATTACGGGTTTTTGCTAGTTTTGCGTAAATAGAAAATTTATGATGATTTTAGTGACGCAGGAGACCCCCAACCTTTCAACCCATCTAAGATGAGCTTGTAATTGACCCCAACCCGAAAAATTGGATCT
This sequence comes from Bilobella aurantiaca, assembly GCA_021029175.1. Classification (NCBI taxonomy): domain Eukaryota; kingdom Metazoa; phylum Arthropoda; class Collembola; order Poduromorpha; family Neanuridae; genus Bilobella; species Bilobella aurantiaca. The sequence continues at coordinate 60,684 of VYYI01000011.1, read as the reverse complement.
TCGTGTTTTGCTAGGATTGCATGAAATTAATTTGGTATCAGTACAATACGCTACTTAACATACGTGCGTTTACAACGGTTTATTTTGTTATTACTTAGTATTACCTAAATTAGGCACCTTATCACTTTCTTAGCATCACTATCAAAGTTTTTTTCCTTACTATAACACTGTATGTTTATTAATTTTGGTTTATACTAGACCATTTAATGTTTAAGGGTAATTTATTTTTAATTGAATAAATACATGCAGTATACTGATAAAAATAGTTTCAAGGGACGGCTCTAGATTGTGAAATGTTTCTAGAAGATGAGAAATAATAAAAGTACATTTTCTTCTTCTTTACTTCGAAAAAGAAAACTATATTATGATAAAACTCTGAGAATGATGTTCCTATTTTCTTGACGATCCGAGAAACGCTTTCCAAATTCCAAAGGCAAGCATCTCCTGCATTAAACATGACCCCATTGACCACAAAAATTATATTGAGTTCAACAAGGAAAAATAGACTCCCTTTTCTTCCTTTTGGCTTAATATGGCCAATTTTTATTTGGCCAGACCCTCTATTTTCCTTTTCCAATTCACTCTCCAATTTCTGAAAAAGAGGTAAAAGAAACGGCCGCAGTTTGAATCCTTTTTTCCCTCTTGCCAAAGACATATTCTTCCATTTCCACCAACTCTGAATTATTCCCGAGTGTCTTCATTCCAGGTCCAAATGTATTTGGGAATATTGGGATTAGTTGGACCACTTTCCAACTACAGCTCAGAAAAAGAAGATATAATGTCCCTGTCATACTTTATCATCAATTATTTGCAGAGAGGACTTGGTTCAGGGAGGCAATAATGCTCCTCTTCCATCTTCCAAATCCATTCCTCCGCTCTCCTACCACTCGAATAATAAATCGGGGATCCTCTGAACCCCCGTAACTGCGTGAAGGATTGACGGATTATCCAGATTCGAGTGACGAATGAATGGAAAATCCCTAATCATTGTCAGCTTAAACTGAAGAATAGATTTGAAAACTCGGGTTCGAAGTGTGAGGAGAAAGGAAATTAGAAATAAAGACGGAGAAAGTTGACAAAATAGATTTAAAAAGGGTGAAAAAAGTTTTTGAAATAGGGAGGCAATTGTGACGGTCTTAAGTTTCTTTCTTTTTAGTGAAAGTCTTTTGTACCTAAAAGGCCTTGTCTGTAAATTGAACATGTTGTGGGGCGGAAATTGCTTTATTTGAAGAAAAGACCTCTTCTCTAAATTTACTATTTGTGGAAGTGATTCAATTACGGATGGGAAGTGTTGCAGTTTGGTTTATTTTTTTTTTCTCCGTGTACTTTCTCCAGGCAAGAATGTTCCACGTTCGAGCTTTGTATTTTACGGAATTTAATAGTATCCTTATTTGTTCTCCTACTATAAAGTTCATAATAGGTGGATTTGATAAGGAAATGACGCAATTTCGAGCAAGTGAATTGGGGATAACTCTATTATTGTCACTTTCTAGTTTTGTACTGTTTTCGTGCTTTGTCCTTCCCTGACTTTCTCTCTTGGTGAAAATCAAAGTCCTTCCATGATTGTTATTCTATTTAGTGGCATGATTTGTCACATCCGGATAAAGGAAATTCGGAAAATGTTGAGGAGTCGGGATTTTAAAATAGATTGTTTTCCGCCTATCACGCTGTTGATTAGGAGAATTAGGACAATCCTTTGTAGTGACTGACTTGTATCCAATAATTCTTGAGCAGATGGAGCTACGCTGTGCCTCGGCTCAGAATGAACTCCTTTATTTAGATCCTCGGATTGTGGATGAGTCCAGGTTTGTTAGTGCCAATGTAAGCACCCATCCGTCTTTCACATCCTTTTCTCTGGCATTTTCAAAACTTAAAAAATGGAAATGGGAAAAGAACCAGACTTGAATTGAAGGTTTTTGGGAAATAAAACAAAGGCAATGAGACATGAAGAAAGAGACGAGGACAGGTCATGGCAATGACAATTCTCCAAGAATAACGTTCTCATTTTCTAAATTCCGATACTTTTAATGTAAAAAACGGCATTTCGGCCTGTCAGTCCTAACCTGCTTAGACGCAATTCTCCCGCTGAAGAGAAAATTACCATACACAAAAGAAAATAAATCCGAGTAAATGAATTTTTAACGAAACAGAAATTTCAAGAAATTACTTATTCAATAACACTTCAGAATGACATCCGAGACTCGCTAACTTAGAATCGTGTAAATTAATTTGACACTTTTTTGCCGTTACTAAAAATGTTTCTTGGAATACCATCTCCCTTCCTTAAATAAGTAACTACACGAGAGAACATTACAAACCATTGTTGCTTGTAAATGTTCTCATTTTGAATTTGGAAAATGAGCTCCCATTAGAAGCTTAGTCGTAATCGTGAATAATCATAGAACTGAGATAGAATGACTTCGCCTCGTTTATATTTAGTACCACTTACATAAGGTTCACCATGGTACATAAAATGGTCAACGCCTTACAAGTTACAACCTGCAAACCCATACTGCAAACGAAGTGTACATTTCCGTTTGTGCGACTAGAATTGTCTCGAAGTGCGTTCTCTAGGGTAAACTGTTGCACATTATTGTTTTTAATATTAAGTTGGAACATGTTCAGCAAGGTTGAAATTAAGAAAAAATTCTCGACATTATTACAACATTAATTGTAATATTCAATTTTATAATATTTAAGTTTTATTTACTGTGTTATTTTTCTCAAATATTGAAATCAGAGAATGGTGACTTTGTATAAAAAGAAAAGTTTCCTTTACATATTTTGCAGTAAATTTTTGCGACAGGGGTTTAAAGATTTTCAATAAGTTAAGGCCCGACTTGCTAAATAGCGTCGTCACTCCTGCAGCGTGAAAGTTGACATTGTTGACGGGCGGGAAATAAAAACATGATTTTAATGAAGAGAAAGTTGAGATCAGTCGGGGTTCTGCTGTTGTGCTGCAAAAAGACTTCTCTGCATAGTTCCTTTCAAGAAAACGTTGGGGACAATACAGAGTGTTTTTGAAGTTAGTCAAATTGATTTTCCAGCTGCTCTCGGTCTTTTCTCTAAAATTATGCGGCTTTACTTTAAAAAAGTAACTACAACGCCAAAGCCATCATCACCAAACAAACCTTTCCCTTCCAACTTCTAATTTCACTATTTCAGAATAACACCGCCCAGCATTTTCAACTCAAGAACAAATTCCTTCGCACCATATTCTGATTACTTTTCGATTGGAGAGCAAAAACCATTTTGTCATGGGGCGCCTTACACTTTTCTTTCCTTGAATTCAGAACGTCAAGCTTATTCAAGGCACATAGATAAACCCTACTGCCTTCAGCTAAAAAATTCACAATGCTAATTATTTTGGTAAGCCAAACTAGCCCGTCCAAGGACATCGGAATTTTACTTTTAATTTCTGGGCCCTCTTGCCTTTGGACGTGCTAGTTTGGCTAGTACATTAAATTCAAATAGCAAAGGAACCCTCCTGCCTAACACTCCATTGCTCCACTATTTCCTTCATTTGCAAAAAAAATATCTTCATCTAATAAAGCTAATCCATGGGTGTACATATAGAGTGCAAGGCGTGTGAAGCGAAGGGTTTTGTTTGACCATCAACTATTTTTTTAATTCCTCTCTCGCTATTTATTCGAAACATACTCTAAACTAAACTTCCTATGTCTCACGCATTCCTAAGTCAGTCGCCTTTAGTATTTCACAAACCTTTATTATGCAAACGCTGACTGCTGATTAAAGTGCTTTTCTTTTAGGAAACAGGATAGATCAGTGAGCAGTATCCCACACTTCCTTCTCGAAATAGGAAGGTTGAGTTTGGAAGTTGGTGAAATCGGCATTGGACTTTTAATGAATAGGAGTTAGTTTTTATTCAAAGGAAGCGGAGACGTCGGATAGGAGTAAGTTGGCGTAAATGAAAGAATTAAAATAGAAAAAAGAAAGTTTTAAGACAACTGAGCGGGGAGAAAGTTGAGTCAAAGTTCGACCTTTCTCTGTTGGGAGAAGAAGTTGAAAAGAGTAAGTTGGCGTAAGAGTGGAATGATTGGAAAGAGTTGGTTTTTGTCATGAATAGAGATGCCTGGAGAATATTAGGCATGAGGTGAGTAGGGGCGAGTAATTGTGCATGGATGGAAAAGAAGACTTTGGGATTGATACTTTCCCAACTTGTTCAATGCCCTTTCCATAAATGAAGGGACCCATTCTCTTTCACTACCTTCTATCCGAGAAAAAGAATACATATAAAAAGTAAAAGGAAAGAGGGCAAATGGGCCTAAGAGCTAGGAACAAAGGGGCCTGTAATGAGGTTGGCACAAAATCAGGGACGCTATTGTGTTCTAATTCCAATGCATTGTGGAAGAGGACTTTCTATAAATTATAGGCTGACGAGACGAAGTCAAAGCTCACAAAACAAAGTCTAAACTCCCGCCTTATGACCATCCTCGCTCTAAATGAAGCCCTCCTTTCTACATTTAACGTCTAGGACATACATCAAAACGTAAGACAACAGAGGAGGCAAATCTAAAAAAATGAACAATCAAGAAGAATAAAAGGTTCCGAGGACGGGAATCTCATCAACTCTATTCAATTTCTAGCGTGTATAAGAAATCGAATTCCACTGTCTCCCTTTACTACATCTTGTATTCATTCTTTGTTTCATTTTTCGGAAATCAGTTATCTTACTCCTCTAGTAAATCCTAGTTTTTTGCTAAAAAAGATTGACCTTTGGCGTCTGCATCTGGTTTTGCCGAGGCTTTAGTAGGGCAAAATGGCAAAAATGGCATCAATCGTGAAAACATCAGAAAAAAAAAGAAGTTTCATTTCGAAGAATATGCTTGGGTAGATGGAATGGTAGTATGTATCGTTTATTTGACATTAGGCATAAGCCTTAATCAACATGAATTGCAGGTTACAAATGTGTTACTGATTATTGAAAATATTACTAAAAGTAGTAAAGTAGTAACGTGACTAGTAAAAGTTGCAGAAAATTATTTGGCATGCTAATTAGCATTAATTTTAATTTTACTTTAGGTTAAGGTAGTTTAGGTGTCAGACCCTAGGAACATCAAGACTTTATTGTAATGATAGGGAGCGACAGAAATAAAGCGATTTGAAATTGAAATTGAAATTGAAAAATTTGGTTATTAGTTGCTAGTAAACGAATGATAGACAGTGGAAGATGGTACGATAGCTCGTATATGATGGTTTTAATGGTAACCTAGCTACCAAGTAGACGATCACGGGACGGTACCTAGTATTACACCAAATTAATTGAACAAATGTTAAATTAGGTGAAACTTTTTTATTCCAAAATTATAAGTTTTCATGAAACGATATTGCGAAAGAGAAGGAATTGCTTTTGCATAGTGTCTGATTTGCTGCTTTATGAAACAAAGGAGTAAGAATTCTTATATGCCTAAGTTTAGTTTAGGAGTTAGTGCATCGCACTCTCCACACTGCACTCTTGGGTTCGAATCCCACGGCCGCCTCCGTCCTCATGTGTGTGGTTTTTCCACTGGGGTTTTCCACACTTCGGCCCGAATTGGCGTGAGGACATCGGGGACGGGGCTCCCCCACCCCCTTATGGGTGGCTAGATCGCGCCCTCGAACCCCATAGGCTAACGCCTGCAGGGGGTTGTAGCAAATCATATAAAGAAACAAGAATTATTGTTTGTTATCTGCTCGATTTTCTTCAAGTTAATTTGTTGTAGGATGAAATGAGGCTCAGATCAAAGTGAAAGAAGAAGTGGTTAGGCGGAGAAAGTTGGCAATACAAACAAAATTTTTGTTTTCTTTTGACATTTGTAGTACAAAAAATACGTTGGCTCATCTCATTTCTCCCAGAATCATATTTACGTTACTTTTCTTTATAGAAGACATAATATGACGAATGCTTTCTTTTTTGTTTGTGACCATTCAAGGAGGACATTATCCATATTGCCATACTCTAGCTTTCATTCATTCCTCTTTTCATATCGAGTTTCTTTCTTCTGGTCCTCCTTATATTAGCCGAAGCGTAATTATTTCTAACAGTCACATTTCGAAATACTTCTCCTCGTGCCAAGAAATCCATGGCCATTCGTACCGCTTCCACTTTCATCAATATAATTACAAAAGTATTGGAAAACATTGGTTAAGAACAAATAGCATTATGCCTCCGAATGAAAGAGCACTACTATTTTTGTTATAGAAATGATTTTGAAATTTAGAATGAAGCTGAGCAAAGGCGTTCCTGTGAATTGTGCCTAAATGAAAGACTTTGTAACTTATTTCTTTTGAAATTGAAACAAACAAGTCTGAAAAGGGAAAGTATTCTATTTGAAAGATTTGTCTGCGTTCGAGGTAAAAGTAAAAAGGAGATAATGAAGTCTTTGAGGAGATAATAGAGAGGCAACTATTTGAGGAGGCCTTCTATTTTCTATTATTTACTCTTTTCAAAGAGAAGAATGGAAAGCGGAGGGAAAGTTGGAAAGAGAAAGCTAGCAGGGGAAAGTTAAACTTTTTCAAAAGATCGTCGACGAAAGGCAGAAAGACATTCAAATAATTAGGCCTTTCTAAACTAAAATAGGCTGGTCATATTAAAATGTTTTCCAGTGTTTCTTTCAAGAATTTATTCTATAGACTTATGTAACCTTCATCCCTAGAGCTTTTTTGTTTTCAAGAAAAATAATTATTGTTGGTTTGTAAACATTGATGGGTTCTAAAAAACTCTTTAAAAAACGGAAGAGAAATACTATTTAATAATATCGTACACTTAATTTTAGATTTGCTAATATTAAATTAAAATTTCACCTGAGTGAGAGAGTTATTTTTTCTAAAGCCTACATTCTTATTAGTAAATAAGTTGAGAAGAGAAGACTAGATCTTGTTTTCAATCGATTTCATTAGCATATCCAAATAAATATAAAAATGACCAAAATGTACATTTTCGTGACGTTTTCTAATTTTTGAAGATAAATGGTGGTATTACTGCAAGGATTTGCGGGACTTGCTTCAGAAACCTATAATTGAAAATTACAAATAAAAGTATGAGGCATCAGGAAAAAAAAACGTGATAAGTGGCATCATTTAAACAAATCCCATCAATTTTCTCCGCCTTTGGAAAATAGGGAGAGCTATACAGCAAATTAGAATATGGAAATGTGTTCTTCTGCGCTGAAATGGCAACACTCTTTTATCAAACTCAATGGTACAATTACGCTATTTATAAATATTTACACAAATAAGTAACTAATATAGGTACTAACTTAAGTATAACAGAATCAGCAGAATAGGTTAAAAAATAAGAATATAAGAATTTGTTACAGGTTTAATTTTGGATTTTTTCTTTGCGGGTGGGTTTAGGTTAGCATTTTAAAATACAAAATGTCGCACCCACTTTAGCATGAATTCACGAAATAGAATCAATGTCGCACTAATCTATTTCAAGAGAACTTTTGAAAAACGGCAAAATATTGCATAAGAGCACCCAGAATTCTCTGAATCAAAATCTAATACTGAATTGCAAATGTATTCGCGTCCCAAGCATACATCACCGATTCGAAAGGGCTAACAAAATTTTAAACGATCTGAAGAAGTTGCTACATATTAACGTAATCCGAAATCTGCGAGAGAGAGACGCTTCTTGACAATTCAATCGTCCTTCCGAGACGGAAGGAGGACAACAATACAGAGCTTCTTGGCTTCCATTGTGTTACCTTTATTGACCAACGTTCTTCAAAGGAGGCCTTAAGAAAGAGTCTGGGACCCTTGGAAGTCCTTTGAAACTATTGATATCAAATTATTACATCATGGGGCCAGCTAAATGGAAGGTTGCTACTGGATTTCTTCAATCCTATCCCTCTATTGTACCCCCACGTATTTCCCCTTACAAACAAAAGAAATCAAAATCTTATTCTGCCACCTGAATCCGCTTCAACGATTCAAACAATAGATTCCAGAGCCCCTATTAATACTTTATTTCTTCAATGCAATTATTTACATTGCGCAGTGGGAAAAATAAGTCTTCAGTACTCGGGAGGGGGAGTACTTGGAAAAAGGGCTCATTACAAAGGACTGTCATTGTCTTCACAAAAGACGAAACTCCAACAATTTGGACATATCTCAGAAGCACTATTTGGGTTAAGCATAATAAATCAATGTGCTGCAATAATACCTTGAATTTATATTGCCAATATACTAAAAATTATTTCAAATAAATTCTTCTTATCATTTTGTTAAGCCCAAGAGTGTGTTCCATTACATTTCGTGTAGCTAACAAGCCCGTCTTACGGCATGATGATTTTAATTTCTAGGTCCTCCTGTCTTATGATGGGCTTGTTTGGCTAGTCCTAACTATATTCCCATTTTAATCCTTCTACTCTGCCCTTGCTACGCACGCAGTCAAAATCCGATATTAATATTCTCAAAGCTCGAATTGCATAGTTACATCTACATGCGGCCCTCCTCGGAGGAAGGCATGATCTTTTCTTCGGGCTTCTACTTTAATGTTTTTGTCTCAAATCTAAACTCACATTTTCAAATCTTTAGCGCTGAAATGGACTTTGTTTTAAGAAAATTAAAAACATCACGAATAATGAGATAGGGGAGCAAAGGAGAGCTTCGAAGTAGCAACTTTATTAGAAAAGTGTACTTAGGTTTTAGCTAAAACTAGCCAAACAACCACTTCCAAAATAGTAGCACCTAGAAATTAAGCCAAAATGCTCATGTCATGTGATAAATCTGTCTGTGGAGAATACTAATCGTAATCGTAATCTTACTGCAAATAATTGTATGGTTTACGGTCACTTAAGCCAACTGCAAAAATAATGTTTTTAGTTTCCTAAATATTCAAATTTTGAAATTCAAATTCGAATGAAACAATAATTATAAAGTGAGGACCAATTATTTTTTCTCAAATATGGAGGGACGTTTGATACTTGAATTTCTAAAATTTTAATTTACGCTAATAATTTTCTAATATCCCAAATTAAGGGCTCAAAATAATTACTTAAAATAATCTACTTAAATAATTAAACTTATAAACAAAGATCCTAAAATTTAAGACGAGCAAATCGTTTAAATTGACTTTGAAAGTGAAGTCTAATTTTAATTCTAGAATATTAGCTCTATTTAGCCCCCATAACCAAGTAACAATTGCCCATTTTCCCCTGGAAGCCAATTTGAGTGTATACTTTTAAGTGGTCTTCACTGTATAAATATAATAACTTGGGGTAACCGTGGGGGATGGGGAGGGGGACCTTGGTGTTTTTAGAGACTTGAAAAGATGCATATTTAAGAGCCGAGGTTTTTGGTGAATGTTCAATGCCGAGTAGAGATTCGATAATTTATTTTTAGAAATATGCTCTCTCAAACTTATTGTAAATAATGAACGGAAGTGAGAAGTAATGCTGAGCTTGGCATTAGAACCTCTGCTCTAAATTCAAACGTAATGCAAAGGGAACAAGTTTTTAAATTAGGGGAAGAAGAGATGGATATTGAAACAATTCTTATTATTATTACTTTCTCAATCGTCAAGAGACGCGTTGTGGGGGAATGGGGCCTGGAAATGTGGATTCGAACTAAAAGTCGGAAATATCTGCAGAATATTTCAGTGAAACAAATCTTTCTTGGAAGATGCTGGGTAGACAATTTTTTCTCAATTGTGCGCGGCTTGCTAACTTTGTTCTCTAATTTGCTTACGCCTCTCCTTATAAATTCTCCTCTGCCAACGGGTCAGTTTATTTTAGTTTATTTTTGCAAGAGAAATCTAGGGTTCTCTGTTCTAAATTCACAAAACAGAGGTCTTCAAAGAGGAGCCGACAGAGGCTTCCTTTTTGTATGAAGATCTTCTGTTTGAAAATTGTAATGGAAGAATGGACTTTTGTGCTCTATGTCCACAACCCAAAAAAAAGATCAAAAGAAAGTTGGATGACGAAAGAACAAAAACTTTTCATGTTTTTATTCTAAGCAAACAGTAGTGGGGAAAATTATCATTCCAATTACTGTGCGGGATCAAAAATCCTTGCCCAAATGAGCTAACAATAGTTTCAAAGTCACTCTAAAGTATGGAAGCCTGATTGTTATCAAGTGAAATCATTTTAATTTTTAATTATTCCTTGAGTATATTGAGAAGCAACAAGAAACAAGAAAATTCAATCCTACGCCACGATAAAACAATTATTAATCAATAATAGTAGTTATAAATTATAAACTGAATCGAGGCAAACATGATTAATTAATTATGCTGTAATTTGTAAATCATGAACGTTGGGAATGCTAGTTATTTCGGGGTTCAAATACCAGGTCTGAAGTTTCTGACTATTGTTTGAATTCGACATTGTATTATTTCAGAAGGATTCCTTGACCAGCTTCATTTATCATCATACAGAGCCATCAATTAATTTTTTCAATATTCTCTAAATCGTACACTTGTTTTTTTCTTCAAGTGCTCAATGTCTTCTGAAATGTCAAGTGTACACATTAGATCACAAAATCAATGCCATATGCCATACTCACACAGAACATACAAGAGTTATTATAGTACTAGCCAAAAAGCCCGTTCTAGGACAGGGAACTTTTTGTGTGATCCACCCACTATTCTTCCCCATAAATTCCTCTTTTCCTATAAAAAAAGCTGAAATAACTTACGCATTCCGAATGTCGGTATTTATCACATATATTATATAGAATACATTTTAAGCCTTTTTTTTAAATAATGTAAATAAAAAAATTTAAATAAAAAAGTACAACACAAACAGAAATACATTTGATTTATGTAAATTAGAGGCGCTATATTCCAATTCGTGTAATTAATCCGAATTTAATTATTATCATAGACGCCCGAAAGCTGGCTCCGTTTATTTATCCGTTTTTATTATTCAAAGCACTGTTTAGCGTACAATTATTATTGTACGCGAATCACCAGAATGTCAAATGGATTATTCAAACTTATTTTGAACCTGCTGTGGTTAGTTGAGGCAGAAATAAGAATGACTAGCGTAATTTCATTGTTTATATGCTATCAATGGGTTGATTGTCTTGCAAAAGTCAATGCTCTCAGTTTTAGGAACAAGCCAAGTGCAATCCAATTAAAAAATAATATAAAATTGGTCATCAGAATATAGGTATATTCATATATGCCATATTCATATGGCTTGTTCCTTTTTGCCTAAGCAATTAAAACAATAACGTTCCGCTCCTTTGGGTAGGCGCAAAAGTGAGTATCAAAATAATCAAAATTATTTATTTGGTTCAAAAAATCAGTCGCAAAGATTCCTATACATCTTAAACGAGAAGTTAATTAGTCATAAAATAAATAGGACAAATTTTAATAAAAAAAAATTGTTTGGGCAAGATTTACCAAATGACACTAAATTTAATTTCCCTTTGCTTGGTAAGAATTATTCACCAAAGATTTAGTCCCTTAAGGCCACCAAATGAAGGGAAAATAGATAATGGGTTTTTTATTTAATTTGAACAAATAAAAAAAGGGTTGAGTCTGAAAAGATTTCCACTGTAAATGACATCCACTTCATCCTTCTTGCTGGACATTTGTCTCCTCCTAATAGAGATTCCATTGTAATCCAATATCATCCCATAACTTCTACAGGAAATGCATTGTCTTCATATTACGTCTCTCCAAAGTGATTTAATTTTAGGTCCCTTGCACTACAATAGAATTCGATCTTAAATCTACCCGGCAGTATCTAGCTAAGGTTCCAACAATAAAAGTCCAATCCCTTCTCAGAGCCTCAACAATAGGCTGGGCATAATTTAATCCTTGAAGAATTTCAAATAAGAGATTCATCAATCTTTCAATCATTCCTTTCTTATATCTTACTTTGTTCCTTAATCTCTTTCCCAGAATGGAATCGTTGAAAGAATTGTATAATCCTACCCACTCACGCCGATCAAGCCTATACGCTTCCGCCGAGAAGCAGGGTAGTCGACCTCAGAAAACAGAGATTTTTCATTTTAAGAAATCCTTACGTCTACGAATTAGTTTCCTGCTTTTGTAAATTTTATAATTTATAACACAAGTCTCTGTTTTATAAAGTTAATTATAAATTACAATTTGACTTCCATACATCTACTCTCAAAAATCCTCTATACTAGATCCAATAACAAGAAATTATTGACAGCTTCATTGCAACTTAAAGCTGATTTAAAGATAATTGTTTCCAAACTTCAGAGTAATATAATAAAAACAAAACAATTGAAGAGCCTTGAAGAAAGCTAATATTAAAAATTTGATCCGACACAGCCGAAGGGAGCCCTTAAGTGTAAGAGCAATAAGAACAGAGGGTAGGGACTACAAAGGGAAAAAGACAACATAAGTAGCGAAAAGAGCTTTCAAAGGGTCCCCCAGAACAAAGCACTTTATTTCCATTCGCTTTCTTCTTCTTCCAGAATCTGGGATCGTCGGCAAATTGTAAAATGAACTGGCATTTGTTCTATTATGATTACGCCATCTCATCTACCAGGAAGATTCCAAGGGAACAACGGCACCTGGATTCCCACACTCTGACCTCCAGGGCCCTTCGAAAAAATGCTACCTTTAAGTCCCCCTTAAATTCAGACCCAGAAAAAAATCATCCATTGTCATTCCCTTCCGTCACCAATGGGATAATGCTATTATTATCAGGGGAAATCTATACCGTCATCATCAACCGTATATCGCACTTAAGGCCCAACGACCTTCTACTAGTACTACCCTGTTAGCCTCTGCCCGACTTTTTCGATTATTCACAACCAAAGCTCTGAAAATCTCAAATTGGCAAAAAAAAATATTTTCTGAAATTCGTTAGCGTTTTCGAGTAAGGAAACTGTAGGAGCCTAGCATAATTTCAAAATAACGAATTTGGTAAGAACTAATTTTTGTAGTATTCTGCTTATGCTTGCCGATTCCTCCTTACAGAAGAAGCGATGATAACCCGATCATATTTCAACAAATTATGAAAATATTGCAAGCCTATCTTAAAAAGCTAACAATAAATAGGGTCAAATTAAAATATTGAATCATTTGCAATTCAGTGTGAAAATTATTTTTTGCTTCGCTCATTGAGTGAGTTTCAGTTTACATTTTGTATAAAAAAAAATCTGCTGCTCCATTTATAAAGGGTCATAAGTATACGTTTACCAAATATAGCTTGGTTCTGGAAATCAAAATTTAGCCACTTACCTCGTTTTGTTGTATTTGTAATTGTTTTCTTTTTTCGTCGAAAAGACTGAGGTTAAAGGTGATGTACGTCAAGTCCTTTCTTCCTCTTTCTGTCGGCCCTTTATCTTCGACTGTTCATGTTCAATTAGCACTTACTCCACGAAGAAAGCTGCGGCACTTGGCTCAGGAAGATTCAGACAATTCCTTTTGTACTTTATCTTCTTTGCGACATTCTCTCCTGTCGTTAGACTCCAGAACGTTAGAGCGTTAACAGGGATCAGAAGGTCTCAAGACAAAAGCCCAAGTCAGAGACGCATCCCCCTAAAATCCAAGCCAAATCGTAGCATATATCCTACAAACAGTCGAAACAGATGAGTCCATTATCTCGAACGAAATTTTATGCTCACTTAAAGGAAACAACAGGCTTTGGCGCTTTCTTTTCTACCGCCGACCTGTCAAAACAAACGCTTCTACTACAGCGCAGCGCTTACAATCCGGTAGAAAGAGGAACAATTCCGCCTTGGCGGCAAAGATAGCTTTTCGCTTGCAAATCAAATTGTAACCAATGTTTCACTGGCGCAGTCTACAGATCTAGTCTTGGAAACTTGATAACTTTTGCCCAAGGTCTCAATGGTGGAGAAAATTAGGCAAATTGTATGTAATGCGGTAGTTGACTTGCTTCACTTTCACTATATCTTCAATTACAATGGGACCGGCCGTAACTTTTCTTTTTAAATTTTAATGAATCTCCCCAGAGAATTAAATTCAGCTCTAGAACGTAGTAAGGAGAAGAAATAAAATGGCCAGGGTTGTCTTGTCGATATGACTCTCTTGTGACCCTATGTCAAACTGAAAAGGAAACTGAATTCATCCCCTTTCTCCGCTTTCACCAACCACCCTCCTTCAGCTTCAATGCTTTCTTCAATACACCTCTTCCGAAAACCCATTGATCTGTTCTAATTTTACACTTTCGCCGTCATTACTTTTGCCAATGAATTGACCAACTTGTTCTGATATAACAATGTGACTGAACTCTAAATTCGGATAAAATGCCATTCTTGATACATATAGGTTGAGGATTGTTTGGAAAATACAAGGGGCGAGGGTAGGGCGATAGACACGGTTCAAAGGTGTTCCTATCGGGAGACAAGGTACTTTTCTTCGTACCATTATTCTGTAAAGAAAAAGATGCTAAGGGCCCCGGAGTTCAGTTCCTGGTGGGGAAGGTTAAGGGCTCCTCAGATCTGATTTTCAGAACAAAGATCTTGCTGAAATTTCAGTAGCCTGGTTTGTATGGGGTACATAAGGGTTCACAAATAAATGGGAAGATTCGGTTTCGAATATCAACCGTAGTAACATCACTAGTTGAAAAAAAAATGCTATCCTTCCCATAGTTTTGTTCTTTTAGAAAATATCAGAAACAATTTGTTAAGAATCGAACACATTAATTTCTTCTTACTCTAACACGAAATAAAATTTTTGTTTTCTAGTATGACTTCCTATTAAAAATTTATTTGCAATTTCTTAATTTTAATATATTTATAAGATTTATAAGATCTTGCTCTACGAGATCTGATAGCATACGCTGCAAGGACAAAGACACACTTGAGATATTTTTTCCAAACTTGGTCTGGGAAATAGAGAATTAAAATATTGTTGTCTGCGACAAGCGATTATTCAAGAATACTCCGGGGAGTTATACTTCCTGTTTAAAGATGCAGGAATAGTCATTCCCCTATAATATGCAGATGGTGCAGTACGCTTTGATTAAGACTTGTATTCAAGTAAAAGCTAACCTGGAAAACAGCATATCTAAGACAATAAATAAAAATAATGTCTATTTTAAGTTTCTACGAGATTTCGTTTTAGGGATTACAATGGCGATTGTGTTCTGAATTTTTACATCCCTTTTAGTATTTAAACTTAAAATCATTCAAAACACTACTATTATTTCTGTGATCCTGTACATCGAAAAAAAAAACTTAAGCGAATTTTACAATAAAGCTATATCTTATATATTTATTTCTTTCACCTTATATTTTCCTTTCCCTATTTCTATACTATAAAATCGTTCGTCCTTCCGTCAATCTGTCTGTGATTGATGCCTGCAAAAACCGCTGGAACTACGGGCGCCATATTTTACACAAAAATGCACCTGCGGTGGTTTAGGGCCAAACTTCAGGTGAAATTTACTTCCGTTTTTTTTAGGGTCAATGGTCAAAAGTGAAAATACCCTAAATTTCACGTGTTTTATCCAATCCTGCAAAGACCGCTGGGACTACAGACTTCAAATTGTGCACATTAATGAGCTTTGAATATTGGGTCAATTAGGGCCATGCTTCGGGTGAAATTTATTTCCGCTTTTCAGAGCCAAAGGTCAAATTTCAAAATGCCCAAAGCTTTGCGTGTATTTTCTTATCCCGTAGAGATCGCTGGAGCGCAATATTTTGCATGTAAATGAGGGTGGTTATCTAGGGTAGTCAAACTACGGGCAGTGGGTACTTCCCGTTTTCCCAGGGACAATAATTAAATTGCGCTAAAGATAAGTTTGTTAAAAATTTCCGCGTTTAATATTCCAGCACTTACTATTAGAACTACAGGTGCCATTATTTCCAAGTAAGGAGGTGGAGTAAATCAGACATTAAAAGTTTCGATCCCACTTAACGAAAAAATTTTCTAATGGTTATTGTAATAATAGCTTAGATAACTCAGCTTGGACTTATAGTGACGGCGGAAATATTGTTACCGCGGAAAGCTACTAGCAAGCGAGTGCCGCGAAGCGGCACAATGCAGCTGGTATTGTATAAAATAGAAATTCTAATTAAATGAATTATAATTGAGTAAGTTAAAATATTAAACTAATAAATTCATAAACTTTAGTAAAGGACATACGAGATTTTACGTTAGCAAATCTCGATTTCACTAAAATTTTGGTTCTAGCATGTATTTTTGACGCTGAATCCAAATCTGCCATTGTCGTGACCCTAGGGGGTCAAATTGGGCCCCTAAGGGTACAACCCTTTGGCTTAACCCCCAGTAAATGCTCATGTAAGGGGTCAATTTATAAGCGCTTTTGACGCAGAATTCGATTTTCACACTTTCGCCACCATTTAAAGTCGTAGAAAATTTTCAAATTTTAGGCCAAGCTTGGTGACCTCTATCGGACAAAGGGTTGACCTCCTAGGGTCACGAAAATGGCAGATTCGGATTCAGCGTCAAAAATACATGCTAGAAACAAATTTTTAGCGAAATCGAACCGGGGGAGATTTGCTAACGTAAAATCGCGGATGTCCTTTCTCGTCGGGAAGTCGATTTAGATTTAAGCTTTCCAAAAAGAAGTTAGCAAAACTTTTATTCGAAATAAATAATTTATGTATTTTATGTTCATAACATAAAACTTCCAAGGCCGTGTCGTAGAAGCTGAAGAAAGCTTTAGCGTTTTAAAATATAGATAACTTATTTAGAGTATTCTAGAAAAGTGACCTGAACGCCATCATCATTTTCATAACTAAAAAATATAAAGAACATCGGCGCCAGCTCTCATTGGATTTAGGCACTGCTCTCAAATAGAGATTTCTTACTTTCTCCACGAGGGAGTGGGGGTAACCAACCGGAGTATCTTGAATCCAATTTAAAATTCAGATTATGCTTCCAAAATAAAACAAGTTATACTATACTATAATTTATTCGTCGAAATTAGTTTATTTTATTCATTATAATTATTTATTATTCATGATAGAATCTTGTGCAATTCTGAAAACAAATTGTCTCCTCCAGCAGAATATGTGAATCCAAGACACGAATATTTCGATTTGTAACAGATAATTTGTTGACATTAATCCAAAGCACAAACTCATAATATTAAACCAAAAAATCTTTTTATAATTTCCAAATTAAGATTTATTAACATAAACACTCCAGTAACATATATTGAACAACAGAAACATGACTGGGAAGGAGATACGTGAATAATTATCTACGGAACTTACATCTTGAACAGCGATTACGCTTTTCGTCTTTGCTCGAAAACTTTTAAGAAATCGAGCACGTGGTTTTCTATTAATTGTTTTTGAATGATCTTTCACAATTACTCTGTCAACGTTGATTGGTCCAGAAAGACTCACACTGCGCCATAGCCTTGGACGCATTCTATTCGCTTTCTGAGACTCATATTCATTTCGATCTCGATCCTCCTCTATGGAACATTTCATATTTCTTTGAGCTCCTTGAAAAGGCCGAGATACGTTGCCTTCTGCTTTCACCCTTTTTGTAAAGAACAATTTAAAATTAGTTAAAAGTCCCCGTCTTGTCTTCTTTGAGTTTGGGAGCTTTTTCCTTTCTAATCCGGATTTTCTTCCTATTTTCTCCGTCGCCCGTTTTCTCATTTCCTTCCATTCCCAAAAGATGAAGTTGACAGTTGCATACTCAATCAAGGCAGCAAAAACAAAGAGAAAGCAAGTAACAAGGTAGACGTCAATCGCTGCATAGGAAATTCGAGGAAGGGAGTTCCGGACGCTGTTATTTATTGTTGTCATTGTCAGCCTAAAACAGGAATTATGAACAAATTTTATTGTAATAAAATAAAGTTTCCACAATAAGTAAGTTAAATTAAATATCGAATTATTTTTTCCTCTTACACAGTAGTTATGCCAAGAGCAACCCTCGCTGCTGTTGCGTCATTCGAAATCCTGAAATATTCACAAGTAAATTCAACGGTAACGCAACTCAAGTCCAAATCAATCTGAGAATTTTTAACAATGCTGCATTTTTTGTCAACAAATATGTGTCTCACCAGAATGAAACCCAGGAGAGCATCACGATCAAAATTGCAGGAAGATACATTTGGAAGAAAAAGTATCCAAAATTCCTTTCAAATTTTAATGAAAGTGAAAGTCTTTGGTAGATGCCCGTGGCCAACTTCTCAATTCGGTCATTAGTTTCGTAGGCCACAATACGTAGTTGCGGAAGACGAATATCCTCTACTCCGGAAATGGGATTTTCTTTCCAGTACATAACGATATCCCGCACGGTGTATCCGTCTTACAAGAAGGTCATATCATAAAACTTTAAAAGTAATTGTACGTTGTGAAATCCTTTTGTTAAGTTTACAGGACTCAATTTCCACGGTGCAGTTCTGAAAGTCCAAGGGAAAGTTCCTGAGGTCCATTTGACAGGATTCTCGACTCGTGAATTTCATGCCATAGAGAATACTGCCATCTCCGCTCAATTCGACCATTTGATTCATGAGCGTTACGTCGTGGATGAAGCTTAGATTGGTAAGTAACTAATTAGTTTGAGTAGATGTGATGGAATAATGAAGTTAATTGGATCTCATTCACCTGTCCTTATCAGAGGGGAAGAAGATGTCAGGGACCCAAATCCGCTTAGCAAAGTCCCCGGTGAAAGTCAGCTTCTCTTCACCTGTGCTAAAGGCTAGTCTCTCGTCCTTCCAGTACTGATTTAGGGAAATCGTAATCGTGTAGTCCTGTACAATTTTGAATCACCCTTTTTAATTAATTAAGCTGCATGACTCTAAACTGTAATATCCACATATGCTTTTAGTTCGATCCCACTCATGGTGTCACATATGTTACACACAAGAAGATTATAACGAGTTAAATCCTGTATTCAAAACAAAGATTTGACTAACCATGTTGACCTCGGAGAAAGCATTAATTTCAGCAAGGTGTATTTCAATTCCTACGTACAGAGGATCCGCTGACAAAAATCATATTATCAGTACTTTATTAATTATTTATGTTTCACTGGAACCATATTAGCTTTTAGTTGATGAAGTCGAAGTACCTCCAAAATTTGGACGAAGGCGAACGTCATAAGCCTCTAGAACCTTTGATATGCTCAGAGTGTTGTTTAAATTGTACGTTGATGCCAGCACATTTATGTTTGTTCCACTTAACAAAACATTATGAATTAGGGGCGTAAAGTTGAAAATTGAAACTGTTAGATAACTCCAAATTATTTTGATAAGTTTTAACAGAAATGACGTAATTAGGAAAGGCTTTTCAATATAGGGAAGTAACATTTTTCTAAAACAATATTGTATTTAAATTTTTAACTTAAAATGCATTAATTAATTAAATGCATTTGGCCATGCATTTAATTCAAAGAAACCATGCTAGCTAAACGGAATTTTGTTTATCTAAAGTACAATGATGATAACATTTCTTATAGCAAAATAGCAGTCATTATAGCAAAAGGAGTATTTTATATAAATTACCTGCAAATCGCAGAGACAATCCAAATCGTTCTGCCTAAAAGCTTAAATTTTTGTTTTGCAAGCATAATTTAGCCGCTTTCATTGAAATTTTGTTCTTCAATTCCTTATACTACTGCATACTGCATTCGTTTCTTTGATAAACTTTACCCATAGTATTTGCTATGCCAGGCGGAGCAGATTTCAACTGGTTCCATGTTTATAGAACAATGGCAATTATCTTAGCGTTTGAAAATTATAATCGATGGTAGAAATATTCAAATGGCACTTTCACTGACGGCTTAGCGTTCTTATCAATCAAGTTGAAGAGGGAAGATCACAGAGATTCTGGGCTTTCCGCACATGCAGAGCATTATTTCCGTGTCTCACCTTCCTCATTCCTCACTCAATGGATCTTCCTTCGTATCAAGAGACTTCTAGAGGCAAGATTGATTAGTCACTTCCTATAATAAATGCTTCCAAATGAAAAACAGATGAGACAGGCTAAAGACGCCTCTTCCAAACAGGAAATTCTTTGACTAGAGTTTCAACTAATGAATAATATGGCTCAGAGGAAAAATTAGAAGAAAGAGAACTTAATTCTTCATCTAGGCAAAGTATGCACAGATTCTAAAGTATCACATCACTAAAAGGTTGCTGGCAGCCACACACATTTGAAAAAAAAAATTAATGCCCCCCCCCCCTGCTTGCAAGCTCTGATCCAAGGAAGAGCTTTCCCTACTTCAGCGTCTTAATTTGCACGTTCGAATCAAGTCATTACTCCGGTTTTTCAGAATTTTAAAAATATGTGAAACCTTTTACTAGGAAATCTTAAAAAAAAAATTTTTAATTCGGGCAAGAGTTGTCAAGTTAAGTGTTGAGCATTTCGATTTAAAATGCGAAGCTGCAATCTATGTTGCGTTGTTCTTCTAATATATTGTTCAATTAACGTGGGAGCGACGCAGGAGAGACTACGATTCAACAAGGAATTATCGAAGAACGTTTCAAACCTTTTGGACAAATTGTTAAGGGAAGATAAATATGACAAAAGATTTCGACCCAATTCAGGTGGTGAGATTACTATATTAATTTATTGCCTTATTTATTACTAAATTAAATCATATAAACTCTGTTGATTGTATTGTAGTTCAAATTTTTCAGTATCTCTTGAATATTAAAAATAATAAACCAAGACAAGTTGGGAATAAACCATGAAATAGGATACAATAGGATAATGTGACATGGTTGATTTTGCCGTAGTATTTAATACGACTATCATCCTACTAGTATACACAACTTAAATATTATACCATTCCTCTTTTCTGTTTTACAAACCTTATTCTCGAATCTTTCCAAGTCGTTACAACTCTTTTATATCATAAAGGAAATCGCCTGTAGCAAAACAAGTGTTCATGTCAAAGTTATTAATAAATGTTCGCGAAATTTATTGATTTTTAAGCGTTAAATTGTCACGTATAAGTGTTCTTAAATATAAATAATTGCGAAGCTTTCACACCGAGCTTTCGGGTCGAAGATTTTAGTTTGTAATATTATGAAAAATTGAGAACAGCCACTGAAATCCGCTGCCATGCAGCGATGATACCCGACCGACAAAATCCTGATTTTTAAAAAATCTAGTACAGTTGCTTACAAAAATCTCCATCTTCATTCTTGCTTAGGTAATCCACTCATGGTAGAGGTGAATTTATATATCAAAAGTTTGGGACCCATTTTGGAAACGGAAGAAGTAAGTTCTTGCTTTAATTTCTGACAAATATAAAACATTAAAGATTATTAGAAAAAAAATAGCCAAATAATTTAACATTCTTCAGATTAAGTAATCATACCATAAATGTCATATGTTTTCAGGCATTTAGTACGGATCTGTACCTTCGACACATGTGGTATGACAAGCGGCTCGCTTTCAACTTAAGTAGCGTCACAGAACTTTCTCTAAATTGGCTTTTCCTTGATAAAGTGTGGACGGTAAAACTGTCTAAAATATTATATTTAAATTAAATTGTTGTTGGAAAATGTGTAATAGTAAGATATAATGCTATAGCCTGATACTTACATCATCAACAGCGTACCAGGAACTAAACTCCATAGCATAACTGTACCTAACAAATTTCTGAGGCTTCGAAACGATGGATTCATCACCTATTCAATGCGGTTTGTGAACTTTCTCAAAAAATGTAGTAAAAAAATGAGTTTGTCTTTTTGTCTTTTTCAGCCTAACGATTCGGGCAAGTTGTAAGATGCATCTTAGGTCAGTTTCTGCGAAGTAAAATCAGTATGATTGAAGCTGAAATTGACCTCTTTGATCTACAGAAAATTTCCACTGGATCAGCAGAGTTGTTCGCTATTACTCGGTAGCTATGGTTACAGTTCGAAGGATCTCAATTATAAGTGGAAGATACCTAAGTCGGTAGATTTAGAAGAAGGCATTCAACCAGCTCAGTATGATCTTGTTGAAATCGTAACTCAGGAGTTCAATTATCTGACAAGTCGGAAAGGTTATGATGGCAATTTTTGAAGAAAAAAATTGGAAAGTAGAGTACAAAAAAATAGGTTCTGGAAATTGAGTCCAAACTATTTTTTATTTCTTTCTAGATAACGCATCCGTTATTTCCGCCGAGTTTCATTTAAGCAGGCACACTGGCTACTTTCTGTAAGTGCAAATTCTTTAAGCACTGATCGAAGAAAAGTGTCTGTAAAAATTGGATACAATTTAATTAAGCCTTCAAGTCTACGTCCCTTGCACCCTTATTGTCTTTTGTTCTTGGGTAAGCTTCTGGATTGATCCTGCCGCCGTGCCTGCTCGTGTATCTCTAGGTAAAAGACACACTTTGGAACTTTTACAGCTATTTTGGCATCTCCTGCCAAATTCTAATCTTGGAAAATAAGGATCTTTCACAATCAGTCCCTAATGAATCTTGAGCTCTGCTTTCTTTCTAAGAAGAGCGGATGCAAAAAAAGAATCTAACAGCTCTTTCAGTTTCAGTGAAATATATTGCGAATAGCGTCAATAACTTGTCAAGATAACAACGTGCTTAAAAATATATTTAATATATTTTTTTCAATGTCTGTGAAACTGAAAGCTGTCAATCTAACGACCTCTTCTTAAAAACATTGAAATCGGAGATTTTTAATATTATAACTTTTCTGCTAGGCGTGACGACGGTACTTTCAATGACAACACTTGGCTTTGGTGGAAGGGCCTCTCTGCCCAGAACGTCCTACGCCACAGCCCTTGACTGGTTTGTTATTCTCTGTTTTGCCTTTGTCTTTGCGTCCATGGTTGAGTACGCCTGTATCAACTATATTGACAAAGTGGCCGTTCAGCTGGGTGATGTCAAGGGAAAGGTGTTATATTTAAATTAGCCATTCAGACCACGAAACCTTGAATTAATCTCCCTATGATGCAAAGCTGCCCTTTCTGCCTTTCTTTGTAGACTTATGCAAAGCCTCCACAAAAGCCCAAAAGCCAGAGTGGGGAATTGAAACAGCGGATTTCCAAGCGGCTTTTCGGAAGCGTCTTTCGCTCCATTGTAACAAAATTCCAGGATCCGTGGGAATTTGTTAGAACTTCACCAAGCAAGTTCTCAGCCATTGACATCTACGCCAGAAAAATATTCCCTCTATCTTTCGGGTTCTTCAATTTCGTCTACTGGATTTCCTTTACTTTCTACGTTGACAATGAATTCCCGGCTGACTAGATTAGCTTAGCAATGTTGACACATGTTACGCTTCTTACCATTGTTTAGCGTAGGAGAAAAAGTCAACGGTATTTACAGTGTGCTAAGCTTTTGTTGGTCGAATTGAATAAAAATATTGTTCATATTACAAACGAAACAGCGACTAAAATTCTGTCTCGCGCTCTTGATTTTTGTTCTTTGGCCAAACTACCTACATTACATTCCAACAATGGGTGGGGGAGAGCTCAAGTCAAATCGTAATGTTGATAAAATCAAAGTCGAATAATTTTTCTTAAATTTCAGGGGCAGTATTTCTGACTTACAGGTATACATGCATGTAGATTAAAGTAACACTTATTAAGCAGCGTTACCATTATAATTCCTTTCTCTTAAACAGTGTGATGGTTAGATTACATTCTGGACCCATGCTTTAAGCTACACCGCAACAAGGTGAAGTTGAACATGTTCTTATTAAAAGACGCCGAAAGGAGGGATGGGACTGAACGTTGACAGTTTCATTTGTTTTTAGTTTACTTTTTTTAAAAGGGTCATGACACGAAACTGTTTGTGTCAAGTGGTGAGACAGACAACAAGTTGTAGGGAAGGAGGGTGACAGGACGTTTGGGAAAGTAATCCATCCTCGCCTCTCTCAACTCCCACTTTGAATCCATTTAACTATGAATTTTCCACTTATGGTGAGAAATGAAAAGCTTTCTCCACGAAATGGGATGAATTCGTGGAAGATGGAGGTTTTAGTTGGGATAATTCGCTGGCGGCTCCACGCCGTAGCACCGCGAAACCGCTTCCAAGCCGAGCTTCCACCACAAGGAGACTCAAGACAAAACGTAATTTTTCTCGTCCTGGCCCACCATTCATTCCCTTTCAGTCACCAAGTCACAAGAGCATCAACGTCTCCACTTCAAAAATAAAGCAAAAGAATACCGCTTTCTCCGGAAAAAATCTTCAACCCTCGAATCCCTCAAAAAGGGCAATATTTTACCAACAAAATTAGGGCAAATTGAATGACATAATTTTGTTCAATTTGTGCTAACTGTCTCTTATCTCTTATTCTCTTATCACATTCGTTTTGCAATACAAATTTTTATCTAAATGTTGCATACCTGGTTCCATATATTCATCACTTCGTCATTTTGGAGGTAAATTTTATTAATTATTATTTTTTGTTTCAGGTCTTGAGTTTTTTTGAGTGAAAAAAATTCCGATTCCCTTTTTAGAAAATTTTCTATCAATCTTACAGGCTAAGCGTCTCGGGAAGCAATGCAATTGGAAAAGGAGGTAAACAAGAGCTGCTACTTAAGAACATTACTCAGATCTTGGATCTTCTTTTAGAAGACTACGATAGTAGTCAGCATCCAAATTACCGTCATGGTAAGACACTTAAACATTGAATTTGTAAGATCACAAGCTCAGTTCAACTTTTACCTATATTTTTCTGTTTCAAGTTTTAATACGGTATAGCGTACTATTGTTTTACTATGATTCTTCTCCAGGAAAGAGAAAAATTGAGGAATTGAATTAAAAATTTCTTTTAGATTTAGAAATATTCCAAAAGTTTAAAAAAAAGTTGGTGATTTGAATTCGAGGGAATCTACTTTTTTTCATTGTCAGAAAGAAGTTTCTCATCTAGCCACTCAACAGAAACCGATTAAAATACCATTTGAACCATTAATTAATTCTGGGAGAAAAGTCCTCCTACATGAATGGAGCAGGGTGAAAGTAATGCCGTGAGGTTCAGCCATTACTTAAGTTCATTTTTAGAAGAAAAGTTCCATTGAGGCGGTTTGCTGGTATCTCAAAATTCAATTAATCAAAAAAGTTATTCAGCACAGTGACAAATTAAAGTAGTGACGTACTGGATCAAAAATTGTGGAGCTAGAGGAATTACTTGCCTTTTTTAATCTAACAAAAAAATGTTGTTTAGAAAATAAATTTTCTTATGATGATAAATGTAAAAACAAAAAGTTTTCCAATGAGACGTTGCGTTAATCATGGCGGTTTGAGTGAGATGAAGTTGAAATAAATAATTGACAAGTTAGATTGTTAGTTAGTTAGAATAGATTGTAAAAAATTGATTATATTTTGCCTTTGAGGTGTAATACACTTGAAATGAAAATCGGTTCAATTTTGTGGTTTTCATAGATAAGGGTTCCTTAAGTGGATTCCACTTCTTCCTTTCATTACTTTTCA
This sequence comes from Bilobella aurantiaca, assembly GCA_021029175.1. Taxonomy (NCBI): domain Eukaryota; kingdom Metazoa; phylum Arthropoda; class Collembola; order Poduromorpha; family Neanuridae; genus Bilobella; species Bilobella aurantiaca. The sequence goes on along the minus strand of VYYI01000011.1, from coordinate 35,411 downwards.
TATTTACATTACTTAACCTCATTCATGATAAAAATCGATCATTGTCCTCTGTTTGCCAAGTTTAAATCTCAATCCAAAATCTGCAAACGACAGTTTTCAACGTAATGTGCCTCAGGATTTGCACTTAAGTGAAAAATTGAAAAAGTAGGAAATTGTAAACACCCTGAAGCAACTTTTCTCCGGAAGTTTAAAATGGGGAAAGAGCAATGATTAACCCCAGCGTTACGGCTTTGATGACAATTCTCGGAGTAGCCAAGTAGCTTTCCAAACCCTTATTGGGTTCAGTTTGCTTGAAAATTGAATGTGCGTTCAAATCTTAAGACTTTGCACGAAAACAAAAGAGCTCGTAAAAGACAGAATTGAATCATATCAGAAGTGGTTTTTGGAGCCTAATCCCCCTGGCATAAGTCTACCTTTTGTTAGATTCCATTAAGAGACAAAGTGCCAGTTTTCTTTCTCACATACATTAAAAAAATTGGTAAAAATAATTTAGAAGTTTTCTCTTAAACTGCAATTTGAATGATAGTTGCAGCTTTGTTTACTCACAAATCAAATTGTTGTAAAAGCCTTAAAGCATATTTAATATATTGATACTTACGTTCAATAAACTTTCTTAGGCAAACCGACGCAGGTTCACACAAATATGTTGATTCGAAGCATGGGCCCAATATCTGAGCTTGACATGGTACAAAGTTATTATTAATGTAAGATGTCTTCGTTACAAAGATTACTACTTATAAGTATCCATTATTAATTGAAGGATTACTCAATGGACTGCTACTTTCGCCAGTTACGTTTATAATTGAATACAACTTGTTGCTATCATGGGGTTTGTAGTCACAAAGCCTTTGTTTGAAATACTTCAAAATTAACTTTTTGACTTATTTGACTCTCAATTTTCAAGTTCAATAAAGTCGTTGTTTTGAGTTATAATTACAAATTTTATGAGAAGAACGAACTTGAAATATTTACCCGTGAGCGGTAAATATACACATACTATTTTGTGGTTGCAAAATTTTGTAAACCCATTTTGCAAACTATGGTTTTTGTGTTTTCCCATGAAAGTTGGACAAGTTGTATTCCAAAATTGACGATACAATCATAGTACTGGCGTGACCCTCGCCTCAAATTTCAAGGACCTGTTGAAAGCTTGAGCCTAAGCATTAAAATGCTGGAACGACTTTGGCGTAAGAGCTTTTAGCGTCTTAATTGCATTAGTTTTCAAATGATCGTCAGTCTAAAACACTTCCGCGGTTTTGTTTAAGGGCCCGACACATTTTTCAGAAATGGCCGGCACAGCTACGTTCATACAATCACAGTACCCAACAAGTTATTGCGCCTAACACGGGATGGTGACATACTCTACTCAATGCGGTAGTAGAATCCACTTTTGCTAAGGATGGCTTGAGCCTGGATGCATTTGAACTAACACGTCGCATATCTTTTGCAGGTTGACCATCAAGGCCAAGTGCGAAATGTGTCTCAGGGTACGTAAACTTCCAGACAAAAATTATTAAAGCTAAACTAATTCCCCTCAATACTTTTTCAAAAATTATACTTTCATCAGTCTCCTTCGTTCATAACATTGTTGGATCAAAATTACGGAGCACGGTGTTATGATTTTTACTTAAAGAAATCGATGCTGCACTTTTCATTACCTTCCAAATCTATAATTTCCCAAAAGTATTGTTGTTTTGTAGCAGAGTTGCAGAATTTTTCTTAAAATATTTTTTTACAATTGATATTTTTCTCCGATTATTAATCACTCTATAAATCCTTTTAAGAACTTTCCACTCGACTCTCAACGTTGCGGCTTAACTTTTGGCAGCTGTAAGTTTATTACTAGTTCAATTTAACTTTAAATACTAACAAACTACATACTATCATTTGTTTTCTTTGTAACTAACAATATGTGAAAAATGCTTATCAAAGCAATTCATTTCCCGATATCCCGGCAACCACCAATTACTTTAAAATACAGTTAATAATTACAAAGTACTTATTAAATGTCGCCATTTTATTAAAACTAGTTGCATACCCATTACGACATATAATTTATTCTTGGGACAAGTCAGGCGTAAGTTTCGTTCCGGGAATGGCACTATCACAATTTGATCTCGTCAAGAGCCCTTTTACTTCATACAATCTCACAACGCGAGACGGTATTGAAAAATCAAGGCAAATTATACAAACAAATCAATATTTGAGCAATAAAATTTCCATAAAATTAAATTGTAGGAGAATTCTCGGTACTTCAAGTGAATTTTGAGCTTGTTCGCCACGCTGGTTTTTTCCTGATACAGGTCTATATACCATGCATACTCATCGTTATTCTGTCATGGGTATCATTCTGGTGAGCTTTAAAAGAATACATGGTCAAATGAAGTTACAGTTGATTATTTCTTATTATAAGGATAAATCGTGAATCCACCAGCGACCGTGTTGGTCTCGGTAAGTTTTGGATTTTCTGCATTTTGTCTAAACTTGCAGTTGCAAAACATTTGCTCTCAATTTTCTCTTTCCATTTCAAACTTTCACTTTTGTTCCATATTGCATGCACCTGATGGCTCAAATGCTTCATTTTCTAACGAACTAACTCAAAGTTCACGTCTCCTTCAGTTAGTTACTTTAAAATGTTATGCAAGGGAGCATGGCAGAGGGAGGGAAGACTATGCTTTATTCAACACGAGTCATTTCTATTGTTAAAAGACCTGACGCCCAGCAAGGATGTTTAAAGGGGGAAAAATCTGCATTTCACAACGATTAGATTTTTAGCAAAACTATTATTTTAGGAATCACGGCATTTCTAACTTTGAGCACCATAAGCCTTGACACAAGGACGGATTTACCCAAAGTCCACTACGCGACTGCGCTCGACTGGTTTATACTGATGAGTTTCGGATATTGCATGGCGTCTTTGCTCGAATTTGCTGGAGTTCATGTAAGTTCCCTTAATTTCTCTTTCAATTTTTAACTTCATTTCAAAAAAGTAGTATGAAAATGATATAATTTTGTCTCAATTCAATTTTTAATGGCGAACCGAAGTACTTTACAAAGGCAAGTAATCATTTCTACATAATTAACGAGTACGAACATTTTATTTATTTAAGATTTATATGAATTATTAACTAATGAACATTTATGCTCTATTATCATAATCAAACATAATTGGTTTAATGTATTTGTTTGTGAGGTTAAAAACATATATAAGATAGACGACTTATTCTGGTTCAGAGTGAATTTGTCCAGTTTTTACTAAATTCTTTATACCAGGCTTCAAAAAGTACCCAAGAACTCGTTTGAATTTTAAAATAGAAAATAAACGTTTGTCACTCCAGCGCACCCTTTCTCTCGGAGAAAGTATTCTCATTACTCACTCTCATGACACTCGTTCCTGTCGACAAAGGACAAGATGCCAACAAGCCAAAAATTGCCCTCTTTTTAGCATGTCCACTTAGGCTTGTGACCACCAAAATTCTCTTCCAAGTGTCCAAAACTTTGAACTATTTTAATTGAATTTGCTTCTCGTCTAATTTCTCTTTAAGCTTTGACATCCCTGTCTTGCCGTTATGAAAACTGAGATTTTGTGCGGAGCTCTCCTCAAAAGTTAATCAAAATCCTTAGAAAGCTCCTTTCTCCCAGTCAGATGTTGCATATCTACAATGCAATAATCCCGACTTGAACGAAAAAACATTAAAACAACTTTATCTCATAAGAACAAAACAAAGGAAGAGATCCTTCGTCAAAAATTCATACGCCACATATTGAGCATTTGGCCCACGAATGGGGATTTCATAACCCTCCCTCCTGTAATAATTTTAAATAAAAGGAGGTAAATTGTGATGCAGATCAACAGCGGTGAGAAGATTGCTGAAGACGACGATGATGTCGGAGACTGTGAGCTGGAAGTGAGGGAGTGGAGCCAAGACGAAGATCTGAGTCACGTGAGAATGGAAGGTCTCCCTCCGGTGTCTCTGCTCTATGATGACAATGTTGGACGAAGATCTAATCTAGATCTGATTGTCAATAATCTCCTATTTGTTTATTTGCTCTCCAGGCTCGGAGACATGGCTGGAAAAGCCCAGTCCTGGAAAATTGTGGAACTCCGTCTCGTTTCACGGAATCGAAGGAGACGCAAACGGAAAAGAAGGCCTCGTGTTTCAGGCAATTTCTCCGCTGCGTCGTGGCCGATGACAAATTTCGAAGACAGAGACAAAGGGCAGCAGCTTCAGGGAAATTCAGTAACAGCGTCTCCAAAATTGATCAAGTTTCCAGAATCCTTTTCCCAGTCTCCTTCTTCATCCTTAACGTTTGCTACTGGATCATGTATGCCTACTTTCACGAGAACTGCGAACGGAAAGATACGGGGAGTGTAATGGGGTCGAAACAGGCGTCGTCAAAGTAGTCAAATTTATCAGCAACCGTCTTTGCCCCTCAAATAGTCATTTTGGGTAAAAACAAATAGTGTCAACAGTTCTCGAGTAAGGGTCCCAATTTGTCTTTATTTTGGCCTAACGCCCTTTCAAATAATCGTGATTCGTGATTGAACCATATTTCCATGTAGAATCTTACGTCCTCTTAACATTGAGTGATTATTGCTACATAGGAGTTTCTAGCGCTTTGGCTCTATTACACCAAGGGTGTTGTATTGTAGAGATATGAGTACCAGTAATAAACGTTTATGACCAAGAAGGAAAGTGGGAAGAAAACACGGGCAAAGCGATCTACTTTTGAAACTGAATTGACTGCCTCGACTTCCGTGCGCCCTCCAGGTCGAACTTTGCCACAAAGGACCCAGTTTGAGCCTTGGCGTCTGTAATGCCGCTGGGGATGGGGAAGGACTTCCCTTGAAGGGCCCTCCATTCTGATTCCAGAGCTCCAGCGTCCATTGTTACTGTACTGGGTAGAAGGGAATTCGATTATGGACATTTCATTATCAGCCCTTCTGCTCCCCACTGAATGGCAGGGTGTTCTCTACAATGTAAACGACAGAATTTATCCCAAAGTCCATTATAAAGCGGGCAAATACGCTATTGCATAAACTCACTGATTCTTGAACGTTTTCTTGATCGCTTTCTTCATCGTCATCGGAAGAATCATTGAAATAAACTTCGCCAGAACCCACTTTTGTAAATGAATGGACAATCGCAAACTATTAGAACAAAAGGAGGGATTTTTTTTATGTCCACATGGCACTGAAGTGGACTTACTTGTATAATGGAGGCAAATATGAAAGCGAAGGATAGGAAGACGAAAAAGTCGAGCGCAGTGGGATATGGTACTTTGGGCAAATCCGCACGAGCTTCGAGACCAAGTAGAGTGATTGTAAATTGCGTGGTGATCCCTGGAGAAATAAATTGAACTTAATTGGTGCGCCTTCTAAATTACTGCTAATTTCGGTATAATTTGCGAGAGCCACTTTTAGTAAAAATGAAACAGCACTTTCCTAGTGAGACTCGGTCGGATGTGGCCTCCTGTTTGAGATCCAGTTCAATTGCAAATTTAAGACAATGGAAAATTAGCAGTGCGGAAGGAAAGTTAAGCGCGGAGAAAGTTCATTAGATTTCGTATTTGAACATACTCGATTCAGAAAGAAGCCAACCCACGATAGAACGCAGAGAAGGGTGCATGGGCCATAGACTTGTATGAGAAAGTTTCCCATGTGACGCTGTTTGTCAAAACCAAAAATTATGTACGGTAAAAGCTTTTCAATTGGTTCTTTCTCCGCTCAAAACTTTCATCGTGCTTTCACCGCTAATTAAGTAATCTCAGCTCAAAATTGGCAGAACTGATTCTTTCTTTTAAGTTTTGAAACTCAAGTTCTTTTGCAACGTCAAGAAAGCCTTCAGAAAAATAGAACTCGGTTCTGCGTTAAAAATACTTTGAACTTCTTTGGCAATGTTTACCTGAAGATGAAAATTTACTTCCAAAGAAGAGTATTCCCCTAAAGTAGACAACAAAAATTATTGCAGAAAATTCCAAAAATCAGTTTTGAACAAATATTTGGCCTTTTTAAAGTCCTCATCAAAATCCCAAGAATCAAAATTGAAGCCGGATGCAACCTAGCCTGAAATGAAAGCAACTTGACACAATCAGTATTCGAGAGTGTTTGGAAGGCGGTCTTCAACAATAAAGGAATAACAATGAAGTTTAAAGCAGGAATTGGTTCATTTGGTGAAATCTGACAGAATCCAAATGAAGGCTCCTTGAGGCGTTGTTGCTTTGTTTGAAATGAAGGGGAAGGATAAATGAGGGTAAAATTAGATAAATTGAATCCTCTTACTTGGGTTGAGGGGGCCCTTTCCCATCTAAAGATGAAGTCTCAGGTGCGATGACTTGGATGATGAATGTTAAGAGAATGAAGCGAAAGTAAAAGAAAGCTCACCTAGGGTCACCCTGTCTCCCGTGTGCGTCCTGCTAAGGAAAAATGAAACCCAGGAAACGACCACCAGGAGATAGGCAGGTAAGTACACTTGAAGAAGGAAGTACCCCGTGTGTCGACGCAGGTGGAAATACGTTTCTAGCACGCTAACCTCGCCTGCGGTTCACATCATTGAAAAACGCTCAAAGAATAGTTGAGATAATTAAAAATATGCATTATAAAATAGGATTGCGTTTGAGGAAATGGCTGTAATATTTACGGGAAAGCATAACTCTAGCCCAAGGATTTCATCTATACAGTTTTTAACAGAAAAGCGGCTCCGATAGTGTGAATATGATCTAAAGTAATCTTGGGATATCCAAGGCCTATTAGTACACTGAAATGATTATTTAAAATTGCCGATAATTATTATAATTATATCTTACCTGACTTCATGTGATCTGTTGAATTTCCAGACGGATTTGAAATGAGGTCAAACTGTGACATCTTCATGTCAGGAGCAATGTCAACAGGTAACGGGCGATTTGGATTCCACCGGTAAAGAACGTCTCTAGTGGTATATCCAACTAATCAGAGCAACACCCACATTTTAATGTAATAAAATCAACAACGATGAATAACAATTTTGATGTCAACTTAGCTTTAAAATTTTTAAACTCAATTTGTGTGCGAATCTTCAATACTTACAAGACCCGATCTTTAATAGGCATCTGCAAAACATTTATTTTTTTTCAATTAGTGGATGGAGGCGTGTCATGGCTATCATTTACCTTTGTGTGTCCATAGGAAAATTACTGTTAAATAATTAAAGACTTAGCTTTTGCGTGTACTAGTATCAGATTCGGTCAAAAATATTTGGTCCTGAATACCTGAGATCCATGGGGCAGCTTGCTTTGATCGTGAGCCTATTTGTCACAAGTTCGATTTGTCATAATTAAATTTCCGTTAATTGTTTATTTCTACCTGGATGAATACAAGACACGTCCGTCGGGAAAGAGTCGAACAAACTTATTGGGCGTGGTAATTGTGTGAAGGTAGGATTGCTTCCTAAACGGAATTTCATAACTTTTAAAAGTGTACGTGTACGTTTAAGCAACAGAAACTGTACCCATTCCTTATTGTGGTATCCGGCTGGAGCGAAGATTTAAAAAAAAACACATTTTTAACTTTAATTTAGTATTCTAAATTTGTAATTGTTCAAACATCTGTCTTACCTTCCATATTTTTTCAAGCATGGAAATGCTCAATGCTAGAGTTCCCTTATAAGATGTGCTATACGAGAGACGCTCATCGGTCCAAGACTGACGAAAGTAGCAGTCCATACTGTATGTCTGCAATTTGCATCACACTTACATACTTATTTGATTGCAGAAATAAAGTAGTTGTTTTTATAACTATGCAGGAAGGTGAACAGTAGATTTTGTGATTTGTTTAAGCCATTACAAGTTGAAAATGGCCCATTTACTGAGACTCTTGAAAGAGTCCTCCACTTGTTGACCCAACAGTGGTTTCCGAGTGCTCAACGCCAGTACGAGTGAAGCACATTTCCATTTTGATGCTTTAAAAGTGGACTGGAGGGCTCCTACTTAAATTGTGTACTTTGTCATTCTGCTCAAAACCAATTAATGCAATAATAGAGCCTTCAGAGAAAGTGGAAAAGGCTACAAAGCTAACGGAAGGGCACAATGGTCCTTTGCTGAAGAGCCAAAGCAAGATCAAAGAAAGGACGCCTACGCCGCTACCTGTCCAAATCACTCGAAAATGGACTTCAGATATATAAAATGAAACGCTCTCTAAACCATTACTGAAATCATTAAATGGAGCTGGGCTCGTTAAAATTCAAGTACCAATAAATTTTGCCTATCCTTAATTGATCCTTGACGGCATAATCCAAATTTATACTTTTAAGCAGAATTAATTAGCGATAAATGGAACGAGTTGGGCGATATGAACTTTTACTGAGATGGCTGGGTGAGCTCGATCATTTCAAAAATGACTTTGAAGGAGAAAATTAGCGTAAAATATTTTCCAGCCCTTATAGCATTTCTACCAAAAATTTAAAACGCAAACAATTAAGTCAAGATCATAATTTTAAAATGCTAACGCCAGCAGTGAAGTAACTATGTAGCGTTTAGCCTTTGAATTGTGTCAAATGAAATTGTAGCGTGCGATTGCGTTCAATTTACATTATTTCTAGAGTCGAAGTTTGTGAAAAAAGAAAAGAGAAAGTTCAATTCCCTTGGGAAACCCCTTTCTCGACTGCTTTTGCCACCTTTAAAAATAAAATCTCTATGAAATTAAATGGCGAACATTGTCAGAAAGTTTGTGCTTTGTAACCCATTTTCAATCCAATCCAAACTACATTTTCGACTTCAGCTGACCTTCCCCATGTAAATACTTGACATCCTCCCCGTAACAACAATAGTACAAGGTGTCCGAAAGATTTTATCGCAAGTTCGTCTATGTTGACGTTTGTCAAGTAAACTGGGCGCTTCGTCTGACGAATCTTGCAACTCCCTGTATCTCCCTCATACTACTCTCATTCAGTGTTTGCTTACGTACCATTTCCGTTTCGGAGACTGGCCCCATCGACCGCACCATGATGTCAATTTCGACCACAGTTGGTGAACCTACAAATAGCAAAAGCATCGGTAACAAGATATGAGAAGCTCCAGTGGTCCAGTAACGAGCGTTCGTTATTAACTAATGAACTATTTATAATTTCCATTAATTGTGCTTAAATCATTAGTGTTTGTTCAGAGTAGTAGTAGCCGTGAGTGTTGCTCAATTTTACCCTCGCATCTGAAGTAGACTTAAGAATGAAGAAATTAATTGTAACTTTTCGTTCATGTTTACGGAAAGAAGTACTGTATTTGGATTGAACCTTACTAACGCTACTACTACGCTACTTACTTACGCTAACTTATTGTAGAAATAACAAAAAAAAACTTGAAATCACCATCATCGGAGTTTTCAACTTTCTCTAACGCTCATTTTCAAGTCAGCATTATGCATTGAAGAGATCAATGGTGGTTTGAGGGTTTCAAATAACTTAACTTTATTTGTTGGAGTATTCCTAATTAACCTAAAGGATTTGAATTGTGTCTCAAGGAAATTCAGGAAGGAAAGCTGCAGAGAAAGGAAGGTAAATGAGGCTATTACAAGATTTAGGATGAATGGAGTCCTTAGAAATTTTTATTATTGAATTTTTCATGGTTCAGTTGATTTTTTTCGAGCTTTAGACGAAAGAAAGCTAGATTTTTTTTTGAATTTGATGAATTGTGAAGATGCAGGTAAAGGGGAAAGTGAAGTGATGAGAAGAATTCCTGAAGCAGACAATGAATTCGTGCCCCAAACTTTCTGTTTTACTGGATCTTCCCACTGTGAAAGTTCCCATCCCTCTCCTCCATATTTATTAAATTGAACTTGTTTCTCTCCATCCATATTCATCAAAGACTTTGGGTCAGGCCCTTCCCCTTCCTCCACAAATGCCCTTCCATCAAATTGCATCAAAGAAGAAAATTAAGTTCAAAAAGGAAGTCTAGAAGCGTGGGAAGATTCCAGGAACCACACTTTCCTCGACCTGATTTCATTCATCAAAAAACTGACTTCAGGAAGTGATGAAAAGCACAAAATTGTAATATAAGCGTGATCACTCAATGAAATTATAACACTATTAAATTGTGATTAAAAAAAACGCTTACTACGCCTCTCTGCTTAACGATTCGAATATAATTTTTAATTTACAGTTATTTCTAGATTTTCCTCAACGCTTCTCGAAACTAAATTACATTGAAATTAGGTCTTTCCCCTTACTTTCCTGTTCCTGTGCTTGCCGATCTTGTTGAAGTGAAAGATATTTGTAATGAGATGCACAAATACTAGCGGAAAACAAACGCAAATATAGAGATTGACAGTTCATTACATCAGTACATGTTTTAGCGTTGAGCGAGAGCGGTGGTAAAGGGTGAAAGGTTTCGGTAGCTGGGCAATTAAGTCCCCCTCCACTTTATATGGTCTCTGACTAGAAGTTGTAATTCAATTTCCCTTGGAAATTACCCTCAAGTGTGCAAAATCTAATCTAATCCTCAAGCAAGGAGGACTTAGCAATGTTTTGCTTCATAAATCCCTTAGCTGAAGGGATCCTCTCCAGAAAAGTGTTGTCGCCGACGATGTTTCTTCCCCTGATTTTGCAGAAGTTGATGTGATTAATCAATAAGTATCCAAGGGCCTGCCTCTCCTTTCTTTTCCAATTTGGAAGAGATTACTTTATTCATCTAGGCTTCATAAAATTGAAAACAAAAACTTTCATCCTAAAACTCTTGTACAGACAGCACCATGTGCACGTGAATATGGCTGATTTCTTTGAAGGGCGTTTCTTTTTCATCTGCAAGTTTACCTATATTGTGTAAAATGTTTCGAGACAATTGGCTGGTGTAAGCCAATCAGATCAAAATAAGCTAAAAATCCCCTATTAGTATAATTCCCTAGTTTAGATTCAATCATCAGAATTGAAGAAAAGACTAGAATCGAATGTAAACAAGCATTTGTAGGACTCTTTGCAATAAAATTTGCAAAGGATTTGGGATTTGAGAGATTCAATTTTTCTTTTTCAAATCCAACCCACTTTGAATAGCCTGTTTCCCTCTCGAATGCCTTCATAAATGTGCCTGGCTCTGCATGTCCCACAAACCTGTCCAAAAGATCAAATGAAGCTGAGCCAAAACAAGATCATTAGTCAAGAGGATGACAAAACGAGGGAAGAGGAGCCGGAAGCCAGGTTACGAAACAAAACTTAATTTCAATACAGCTCCAGAATCCTTTTGAATCAAAATTCTGTATAGACAAAACTATGAGTCAGCGAAATATCTTGACTCTCAGGAAAGCACTTATGTCCCCTCAAACAGACTCTCTATCCTTCTATAATTTGTCGCCGTAAGAATCTTCCATGAAATTTTAGACCATTTTGTTTTTCAAAGATCAGTTCTTTTAAAAAAAAATTACTCTTAATTTTGCCTATAATTTTAGGAGTTGAAAATTGCGACTCAATAAACTTGTTCGTCAGGAGCCAAGATGACAAATGACAAAGAAGTTACAAAGAGGTCAACTTTAGAACGAAGAGCTCTAAAATTTCTCACAAAACGTTAATAAAGTAACTCTCTCAAATTTACCCTAATTAAGACAATTTTAAGGTTAAATGAACCCATATCATCCAAATATAGCACTCGTTGGAAAATTTTTGGATTTTAACTTCGGCGTTTAACGTTTGTGATTTGAATTTACTTACCTCCAAAATCCGGACGCACCTGAATATTTAGTAAACAAAATATTTCAATATTTAAGTTAGCTCCAAATTTCATTCAATTAAAGGGTGTAATCCTAATAACTTACACTATTATCGTACCCCTTCAACAAATTGTCCAGGAGTTCTGATACGTTTCGATGGCTATTGTTTTTGGAAGTAACCCTGCAATACAGTATTATATAAAACCTATTTGTTAATTGACACTGACATTTGGAAATTAAATTGAAGGTGAGCAAGCGAGAGTTCTATTTTACGTTGTCAAGCAACCTTGTATATCCACCCTTCTAGGATCAAGCAACTAGGACGGAACTTAAAGTAAAGTCAACGTAGAATATTGCTTATCCAAATTTACTTGGATGGATGTTAGCATGAAATTGATTCTCTAGCTAAAGCCGTTGTTTTGAATAGAAAATTGTACGAGTGTTATTCTAGCCGTTCCATGTAACATTCTTTTATCAATTCTACACAAATCTAGTCAGATAGAAAAAGGCGTGCTCCACCACCTACACCCGTCGTGCTGAACTTGAGAGCTATTTTTCTTGAGAATGTGTTTTGTTCAAATGAAAGTTTAACGTAAGCGGAACATTAGGACTTGTTCTAAAGAATTGAATTTGAAGTACCTGGAGCAGAGGAGGCTGAGGAAGCAACAAATGTTTATGAAGAACATTGCACCAGCTCTCAATCTAGTGAAAGCATCCAAAAGCCTTGGACATCTCTCTTGCCAAGAATGGCCAAATTGAGGCCTTTCTCTTCCCAATTTCACTTTCTTTTGCAGAATTAGGCTGAAATTAAAGAAAGAATTTGGTAAATAGGAGGCGGAAAGATATTAGAATTGGAGCGAAGGACCTGTCTCTTCCAGACATTTTAAATGCACAACTCAAGGAGAACTCTAATCTAAACCACAGACAGGACACGATTTTCCAATTTTCACTTTCTCCGCTCCAAAATTAGAACTTCTTAAAGAAATCGAACTTATTTTACACTTTATTTTAATTTTGTAATTCCTCCATCAACGCATTCCATTTATATTTAAAAGAGCTTTTCAGAACAAAGTTGAAATAGATTCTTAACTTAAATAATTACACTTATTAAATGTCGTTTTTTATATTCGTACTTCTTAATAAGCCAATCACCGGCTGTGCGTCCGCAACAAAACCTGTCTTCGCTCGTGAATTAAAACTTCAAAAATTTAATTGCACTAAAGCAGCCCCAGCCTTATTCAACCGTTTAGGTTCTTAAAATGGCCATTTTAAGATAATTGTATCGGTAAATTTTAAATTTCCACAAAATCTAAATAAGTGACGACGTAGATTAGCAAATTAATTTCCCAGTAAGAGGAAATTAAGTTAAACTTAATAAGTCATAAGTATAATTTACAAATTTTTAAAAATAGTACAAGTTTTTTTTTTTTACATGTGTTTGCTTTAAAAAGATCAACCGTAACTGTTAGGAAAATGATAAGTTTCGCTTGCTCAGTTTACTGTTATACCCATTGCTGTAATTGGAATTATTCATGCGGAATATGAAGACGGAATGAAAAGAACTCGTTTCAAATAGTATATAAAAATACAACCCCTCCTCTGTATGCAGGTTACATTTTCACTCACGCGGAAGTTAGATAAACGCAAACAAACGTTTTTTTTTATTTAGTCTAAACAAACCAGAATTGAATTGTCATTATTGACTGCAAAGAAAAAACAAAGTATATTGAAACTAGTACCAAATTTTAATACATGAATTGTGAGAACAAGGGGCGGTTCTAAGAATAGTGACGATGAAAATTAGTAAAATCTATATTTTTAGGGGAGAACATCGAAATTTTGAAAGAGAAAATTGTTAAAAAATTCACTAAAAGAGATCGGTACTTCATTTTACCCAAAAGATTCCTATTCAATCAAAAAACAAAAGTGAGCGAAAGTGCTCAAAGAAAGCAGTAAGCTAAAATTGAATTATATAAAATAGATTCATAGATATAGATGAAAGATAGTTTTTCTAAAGCTTAATTTCACTGCAGCAAAACGCAGCAAAAGCAAAACGCGTCGAACCTGAATAGCCAAAGCTGTCGTGGCCGAGGAAATGCAGCTTATCAGATCTAAACTTAAGCTGATTAAATTTAAAGCTTTCACTGTTTAGAAATTTGGGAAAGTGAGGTCCGTCCGCGAAAACAGTTCATTGGCTAATTGTCAAGTCCAATTAGGATTAACAAAAGATTTAACAGAGAAACTTCTTGCCTTTAAAAAACTATTCGAGAATGAATGAAGTCCGTACCATTGTGAATCTCTCCTTAGAAATAGCTGTGAAGGAATGAGTAACTGTATTTCATATTTTACCTTATCATTCCAATTATAATCAAAGCATACATTATTGTATTCTCAGCTTTCTCCAAACGGAGAAAGTATATTTCAAAACTTGTAGAGTTATTCGGATTATACCGTTTTTAGAGTAAGAATAAGATTTCTTACGGAAAACTATTTAGGTAAAATAGTCTATTTCTTTTAATTTAAATTATATTTTTTATGATCTTGCAAGGGCTTTGAAATAACCTTCTAAACTTTTTGCAGCAAAGTCTTAATACTTCTTTTGGTAGAAAATCCCCAGTTAGTGAAAGTTCAACAGGTTTCTGTAATGTTCAATTGTTCAACCTTTCATTCCATAGCGAAAGTCCGTATAACGCGTCATTTCACGGCCTAACTGGGCAAATATTTGAGAAGGGAATTCATTTGGTAAATACTTCCCACGTTCCCTGCTCTAACTCAAAATCTTATTAAAATGTTAAGTGAAGCTCAAAGTACGAACTTACATCTTCTCTGGACCAGTGGATCTGTTCGCACTTCAGCGCTAAAGCCCTTCAACTGTAAGTGTGAGTACAAAAACAATAGCCGATGCCGCTTGACAAGACTTTGAGGTAATCTTCCCTGGGAGTGTCAAAGTTAAATAAAATGGAGCGGAGGGAGGCGAGTGAAAGTAAGGGAGAAAGTTTCGAGGCACATTTAGGACAGGTAAAAGAAAGTGGGTTTTTTAAGCGCTTCAAGTCTTCAGTCAACATGCGCTTCATCCCCGAAAACCAAGTTTCAAATTCATTAGTGTCAATGCACGTCGTGTTACATTTTAGTCGCAAACTAAGAGTAAGAATAAATTTTAAGCAAAAGCTTTGAGCAGTGTTAAGTAATAACTTATGGTTTAATAAGTAAATAATGAGCGATTTATAGAGCAAATGAAAATGAAATCTAATAATTATTTCGAACTACCTACCAATATCGAAACCAGTCATTTCGATTGAGTTTAAAACACTTTAAAGATATGAGAGGTGTGCAAAATTGAAGATGTCTACTTGGATTTTGTCACGTTTTGCAACACCGGCAGAAAAATAATTGTCTGAAATAGACAACTCGAGGCGTTTCGCGAAAATTATCACGGTATAATTTGGCAAGCGATGCCCTACTTACATGACGGGTCTAATTTGTACACCACTTAAGTCATAAAAATAAAGTTTAATAATAGAAATTTTGAATTTGAATTCTATGGTACAAATAATTCAAAATATCCCAACCAACAAATATTAGCAATATTGTACGATATTTAATATGTTTATCGTTCAATTTTAGAGACACTAGGTGAAATAACGGCTTAATAATCTTTCACTCTCCGCAAGATGTATTCTCTCTCAATTTCTTAGTCCAGGAATATTTTCGACTGATACGAAAAGTGCTTGTCTAAAAACTTAGCTTCAGAACAAAGCCCACGTCTATAATAATTCTGTCAGTCTACCAAATTTAATTATGTCAGTCAACCCACATGTCAAAATTCTTTTCTAATTTTAAGTAAAGCTAAATATATATAGGATGTGATCTTCATCATAAATTATTTCATATAATCAAGTATCATAATTAAATAATATGGTATCCCACACTCAAACTGAAACAAATAAAGTGGAAGATGGAGGTTTAATAATTTGAGTCGTTTGAATGCTAAAAATATTATTTACTGAACTTGAAAAACGTCCTCTTAAGTTTTTGGGTATCCCTATAATAATTTCGTATCATCACAAGTAAAAGCTTGACTAATTCAAACAGCACAATGAATTTTAATGTTAACTAATTGCTTTCACCATCAAATAAAAGACACGCTCGGAAACAATTATTTGATTTTTAGTAGGAGTAGAACTTTCCGAACATTAGAAACAAAATGCTGCAATAATTCGCCAAAGCCAGAGTTTAAAGGTTAAAACTTAAGATATCGTGTAACCCAAATACAGACACATGAAGTCCAAATTCATAAAAAGTTGTTAAGATTCGAGGTAAGTTGAGTATGAGTATGTAATTGTCTAATGGTGGGCAGGAGGGGCATTATGATGTTCTTGTGTGTTATCTCCTGCGATTGGGGGCTGGGCTTCTTGGTTAAGTGTGGCAGCTGGAGCTTGATTTTGTTGATGGACTTGTTGATGATCATTTGGTGGTGGCTGGTAATGTTGATTTGGAGCAGCGCTTGATGGGGCTTGCTGATTATTTTGAATTCCTTGACCTTGATCATTCTGTTGATATTGCTGCTGCTGGTATTGTGGCTGTTGCTGTTGTTGGTATTGTGGTTGTTGCTGTTGCTGTTGTGGAGGTGGATAGTTTGGAGGAGGTTGATTTGCATTATACTGATGTTGCCCCTGTCCGTTAGGATGACCCTGTGGAATACCACTCCCGTAATGAGGCGGAGGCATCATATTGGGATGACTGCCTGGTGGTACCTGAACGGAAGTTAAAAGTTTCGTTAAGGTTGTCAAGCATAGTGAAATAGTAAATTATTTTCGAGCAGCCAACTGTCATTCTGTGGTTGTGAAGTGGTAAATTATCAATACTACTGAAACCGTAAAAATAATGCAAGAAAAAGACACGATCTCATCCGGTCATACATTAAGTCCTTGGTGATTAATAGACCCAGGTGGAGGGTAGAGATGTTGTTGCTCAGGCGGGACTATCACTGGAATGTATCCCGGAGGTGCGGATGGGATCTTCATGCAATAAATTAAAAACCATTAAAGACAAAAGCTTCCAAACTAGATAACCTAAATACACCACAACACCGCATATAAATTCCCTAAAGTAAGTAAGCCCGTAGCAACAAAATTGAAATAAAGTAATAGTGAATTGGGGCGAATGAAAAGACAATGTAAATTATTACAAGTTAAAATGACAGTAAAGCGTTTCCAGCTATTTTTAATACATCGAAAGCCAAGATGAACAACAAATCACGAGTTTACGAGGTATACAAGCAAGCAGTACAAGTAATAATTATTAGGCAACAAATAAATGCTTCACGAATTGCCTTTAGTGAATCACAAACCATCACCTTCGTTTCGTCCAAATTAAAACAAAAATAAAGAACTTACGACTCCTTGTTCAATCATTCGCCTGATCTCCTCTTGGTGCTGGGTGGCGTATTGTTTGTATTCGTCCTCGGAATAAATAGGATGCTGATTCGTATCAATTGGATCCCACTGAGTATCTTGTTCGAATTCTTTCTTCTTCGTTTGTTCCAAAAATTCTTGATAACTGCAAACGAGTGAAGGCTCAATATAAAATACTCATAGTAATACTCCAATTTTACTTAAAAACTTACGAAATCAACTGATCTCTATTTGTATCGGTCTCATTGAAAACATGTTCTCTCATCCTTTCCATCTCCTCAAAACGTTCTCGTAGATCGTCTTCGGGAGCATTAGGGTCGTACATTTTGTCTAATTCTTTCTTGAAGAGTGCCTTGACTTCAACCGGGTCCCAAACACCGTTGCCATCTAAATCGTGAAGATGGAAGAATGTCTTCGGATTAAAATTGTCAGAACTCATATGATCCTGTTCCTCCCAGACTTGCTCATATTGATCTTTACTGCCCGGATGGTGGATGGGAGCATGCTGATTGTGCTTCTTCAACATTTCTTCGTGGTGCTTTTGGGCATTAATTCGATTTTGCTCATCCATGTGTTTCAATTGCTCTTGATATTTAAGTTCTTTTTCCATTTCATACTCCTTAAACTCTTTCTTTCGTTCAACATCAGCGGCTTCAAGTTCTTTGGTAGTCTGTATCAATCACAATTAAATATGTTAATCCTGGTCAACAGCACTTAAATTTAGTCTATTAAAAATTGACACCGCGCTACTTACATGGGTAATTAATTTTCGTAAATCCTCAACTTCGAAAGTGTGTGGATTCGAGGCGTCGAGATGACCAGGGATTTTGAGATGCTTCCTATCAATCCCATTGTCAAGTTCGTACTGCTGCATGGCAAGATGTCGCAACCTTTCAACCTCCTGCCGTTTCAATTCGTCCAACTTTGTACGGAGCCCATGATGGAGTCCTTCCACGTGCTCTGCTATATCTCCGCTCTAAATGCCAAGCAAGTATGCATCAATGTATGGTTCCATTTGACCAAGTTGTTTTGAAAAACAACAAAACGCACCTTTATTTCCTCTGGAGTGGCATCCATAAGTTTCTTCTTAAAATCGTCATCTCCTTCTAGGAGCTGAACTACTTCTTGTAAATAGCGCTTGTACTCCACATCTAGTGCCTAAGAAAAAGAACGGAGAAAAGCCAATCAGACAAGCTTCAGAGGAGGTTACGTAGGAGGTCAGCCGAACATGACATGAACATGTCAAAGTAGAGCTCAGATTACCTGCTGATTAACATCATTATCATCATGATCTTCCTTTTCTGCCTTTTTCTTCGGTTCAGTTACGGGCGGTGCAACCGAATTGTATATTTGCAAACTAAAAATGACCAGTATAATTACTCGCATCTTTCCGAAGTAGCCACTGCTCGATTCACCACGAATCTAAAGCAAAAATGTGAACCTGTTACGTCTTGATTTCTATTACAGTGTTAACTTCCGTCTCCAACTGTTGATTTATGTTGAAACTACTTATATTACGAAAGGGTAAACTATAAGCGTGTTTAACCCACGAAAAGTCATGTAAAGACTTTCTATTTCTAATTAACTTACCCAATGAAATGTTTAGACTAAAATTGTGGAGAGTACTAATTTGGTGGCCACGAGCCGGGGACCAAGAGTTTTGTTTTAACAAATTAAAACTCTTGTTATCAATGGCGCACACTTAAGTAATTAAGCTAACACAAAATTATCCTAATAAAATAATTGTCAATTAACTAACTAAAAATACGTTTGAAAATATTACTCTTCTTCCCTAAATAAAGGAAGAGGAAATGTACGTCAGCTGTTCACTATTGCTGACGTGTACCTCCAATGACATGTCAAATGCCCAATACAAAATGACGATTGCTCAATGGTGTTACAAAATTGCAATTTACTTATCCATGCTTTATTAATAACAGTTATGCAAAATTTAAAGGTAAATTATAATAAAATCAGAAATAAAATACATATAACAAATACTTTTACGTCGCGATGAATTTGGCTTGTAGAAACTCACTTTAAGTTTAGTCTCCCTTTCATTTTAAGATTAATTTAATATTTGCAATATAAGAAAGGAAAGGATTGACTGACTTCAATAGTCCGATAATTTTAACTCAATTTTTAACTTGTAAATTTTAAACAATTGTAGCAAGTTGAAGCCCTTTATTTAGTAATTTCGAATTGAAGTTTTGCCAACAGTCAAATTGTACTTGCGAATGTTTTGGTTAGCGGATGCGTTCGCGTCACTTCATTTCATTTTAACCGAAATTCAAGATGATTAATTAACTAATTATTGTTGATCTTGACAGCGATGAAGGTAAAAAAGTTAATTAATACGCTTTAAAAATTCAGACGAATTAGATTTATTATGCACCTGTTAAAGATTTTTATGATAACTGGTGTAACCGATTTACTGCCTTTACTTTTTTTTTTATATTCGGTGAATCTGAGTGGTTTCGACTTCTTTTTCGTTTTGAAGCTTTTCGCTTAGAACGAAACTGTAGACACAATAATCTCAGTGTTAAACCCATACTAAAAATACTGGAAAAAAGTTTCTAAACTGTTAAATTTAATTAAAAACTTCAATTTTGAATTAAGTTATTTAGTCCGTGTTAATTACATTGCATTGTGAAGATAAATAAATTAGGCGAACGGATTGGCTTGTCAAATGCAAGTTAATAGAAATTGGGGTTTAATTGTACCAAACATTTTATATGGTTGCTTTTATTGCTTGTTCTATTACTTGTATTTTAGAAAAATTTTCGATACATAAAAGAAGCAATGGCGTAAGTGTAAATATTTAATGTTTTAACATATTTCAGGAAGACACATTGTGTCTAGAGTTATACAGGCAATGTTGCTTCGAAATGGCATTGAGCTCGAGCTGAAGACGATGGTACTGATGACGATGGGTGATGTAAAGATGATGTATTAATTCGATTCACAGTGAATCATGAAGTATCGCCAAAATATCAACCTCCGCAAATTGTGGGCGACCCACTTTTACTTTCCTTTTCTGTTTACCATATTCATCTTACGTACTTTTCAACGTTGCATCTTGAGCGAATCCCTCCTCGCGTTCAAGGCTTATTTTAGCTTATTTCCTTCCTGCGAGGCAGTTGGCTCTATTTGGCAAAAGATCAAAGTCACAGGCTCAAAATCAGTAAGCAGGAAGTCAGTATTCACTTAACAACGAAAAAGTACTAATTATTAATACTCAGTCTTGTCAAACATGGCTCCCTGCTGCCGAATGCGACGGTGCTGCCTCTGTTTGGACACAGGGAAGGGCACTATCCTAACTGCTGTGGCCTCCATTGTAAAAGCAACATTATTTTGGTAAAAATTAATTTAAAAAAATGTAATACATTATATATCAGGCAGCATCGGTGGTGACCTTTGTTCTGATTCTCTTGGGCCTGATTTACTGGGATAAGTTTTCGGAGGCTGTAAGAGAATCCTACAATCAAGTGGGCGTCTTTTCAGAAGACTCAATTAAAACAATATTGAAAGGTAAGTTAGCGTTCTTAATTATTTTGATCCTTAATACATAAAGTATCCTAAAATTTCAGTGGTCTGGTGGGGAAATATTTTCAGTTTAATCGTTGCCGTCGTGTACATAATCCTATGTATTTTCCTGATACTGGGTGTCTCAAGGGTAATTTGGTGGATTTTTTTTAATATTCACAATTTACAGGATCACTTGTTTTACAGGAAGACTACAGGAGCATGATTCCGTGGATTTCTGCTTCATCGATGATAATACCCTTTTTCTTGATTAGCTTTATTATACAAGTATATTATTAATTATTATTATTATTTATTTTGCATTTCAAACCTCAACCGTAACTGCTCATTTTCAGTTAATTTTTGGCATTGTAAGTGGACCAGTTCCTTCCGTTCTTGTACCAGCGATTCTCGTTATCGTTTGGTGCCTCTTCTGGGGGTATGGATTCTTTTGCGCTGTTTCGCATTACAGAGTACGTAACTGCTTTCATTTTATTCTTAACAAAAAACAACTGTTAGTAATAATAAAAGTATCACTATGTTATTACCTATTCATTGTAAGTAATTAATTGGATGGGAGATTATGAAAATTCGATTTACCAATTTACTTTTTATTCAATTATTTTACATATTGTGATTTTTAAATATTATGATTATATTAAACTGCAATATATTCCCTATTCTGATGCTTCGAAATTTTATTTCAGATGCTGAAAGGAGATATACACCGTCCCGTAGCTACCTTATTCAGCCGCGGTCGTTCAGATCGAGACAGAGAATACTAATCAGCAAATTATTAAATATAAATTAGTAACATAAAGCATTACTTTCACATAAATATGGGAATACACAGCTAAAACGTGATTGCCTCAATCAAACTGCGTTGTATATTGAGGAGACGCTTAATCGTAGAACAATTTCAGAAACGAAATAACGATTTCTTAATGTGCTGCAAACTGGATCTTACGACTTTGTGAAACTTTTGCTGTCTTATCATTACTTTTCAATATTTAAAACTATTTCTCTGTTTTAATAGTTAACCGGCTACAGTAAACCTTAAGTAAATTTAATTGTTCTATTATGTAAATGCTAATTAACCAACCAATCCTAGGAGTCCACGGAAGAATACTTAAGTCTATTTATTATTATTAGATGATAATTACTCCCAATTTGTCTACAATTAAACCATGCTTATTTATACCTTAAACCTTCTCAGGGATAAATTTATAAACCTACATTAACAAAAACTAAAAAAGCAACTACTAAATTTTAGCAATTAGCTTCATGTTCACTTGCTAATTAAGGTTTAACTTGTTAACTGCCAAGAAAAACCGCGTTTCAATTCACGGTTGATTTGGTTGCCCAAATCTGGAGTTGGTGATGGAAGTCCTTTCAATTAAGGACAAATGAGTGTTTT
This sequence comes from Bilobella aurantiaca, assembly GCA_021029175.1. Taxonomy (NCBI): domain Eukaryota; kingdom Metazoa; phylum Arthropoda; class Collembola; order Poduromorpha; family Neanuridae; genus Bilobella; species Bilobella aurantiaca. Next base: position 13,387 of record VYYI01000011.1, on the reverse strand, counting down.
GGATTTGTTTACCTACTTAATTTTGAGTTTAATTTTATTTAATTGAGATAATGTGAAACTTTTGATTTATATTTTAATTGTTTACATTGATATGTTTAGTTTCGTTGATAGAGAAGAAGGAGAGGAGGTTAGGAGTGAACAGTGAAGGCCACGTTCAGTTGGAAGCACTGCGTTAATCGCCTTGTAAGAATTAGTTAATTGACCTAAAAACCTAATGTCACTGTCCTTTAGCATTTCCATAAATATTTCTATTCTGTCCGTAGTATTGTGAAGGGATGACCTACCTATATTGCCAATAGCATAAACTATTAATAAACTAAAATAACAAACTATCGTTATTACAAGATAATTAGAGATATTACAAGATTGTCCTCTTCTGTAGGCGTGTGTCCAATCATCAATTAAATGAAGTAAAGTCGTTTGGAATCGGAGTTCAGGAGTGTCCAATTTAAAACAGTTAAGGCAACTGTGACGAAAGGTCATTTAACCATCCATTATTCGATATATAAGGTCACTCCGACAGTCGGAGTCGACTATGTATTTATGCAGTAAGGTTTTTCTAGTAGCCTCGGTTATTCAAAAAAAAAGGAGAAATTGAGAACTGAATTTTTAGGAAGGCATAAACATTAGTTTACACGAACACAACCAAAACAGTAACAGCTTTGAATCCAACAAGCAGTTCATATCAGTTTCCGTTTTGCACGAAGTATTCATTCCATCATCTCTCCAGTACTGATATCTTACAGCTTCGGAAATGATTTAAGAGTAGATATGTAGTTACAGCTTATTAGTCATTTCAACTTCGCATAATCCATGTGTTGATGGACCAAGAGGCGACGTAATGGTATGTGATTTAAAAGGTATTCTAGAATGGTGGTGTTTGTTTTTGCACTTCTTCCATGTACTTAAGCAATCCATTCATATGCTGGGTTGGTAGTGAGTGGCGGTCATTCGACGGCGGTAGGTGGTGGCTTCAAGCGCTCCTCCACGTGACGTTATTGTTCCTTCTACTACCAAAATCACCGCTAATATCTCCAAAGCTAGTTCTTTTCTCGACTTTAGTTTATTTGCTCCTTTACTTGCTTTTTGAAAATTGTTCATGGCTGCAAATGCAAAAGTACGCAGGAGAACGTCTAGGATTTTCTTCAGTTGAATCTAATGGTTTGGTTTTTTAATGGTATAAAACCGTGGAGTATTGCTAAGTACCATCTGCAGTAAGAGTACTGAGGATAATGTAAACTAGTAAAGTGACAGTGGGTGAAAACAAGTTGGTCGTAATAAAAAAAATCATCATGAAGAATCGCATTAAGTAAATCGTAAGTAACTGCCTAAGTCTATTAAATTCCACTCAAAGGTAGGGCAAAATCGGCAAATGTGAAAGTAGTACAAAGTCGAGTATGTCGATTCTCATTTAAGGTCTCATTTGTTTTAGTATGTTTATAATTTTCATCTATTATTTTCATAACTTTTATATTCTAATATGAACGATTTACATTGCGGATTATATGCTATTTGTAAAACCATTTCAACTAGAACAAGATTTTATTTTCTACTTCAATCTAGTGTATGCTGTCGCTGTCGACAATTCAGACTACAAGCAAGAAGGAAAATTGGTACACTTCCTAATAACAGGATGGGTTTGTACATTGCAGCGCTGTCAGTTATGGATGGTTTTATTTTTCGTGCGTGTTGAATGTCAATTGATTTCGTGATTTACCGAACGCGAGAATTGTTGAATAGTTTCAGAATTTCTTTCTCATTCAGTCTTCCAATTGTATAGGAATAGCATCGCTTCGTCGGGACTTTGTACATGTATATAACCTTTTTGGCCAATAAGGTTAACATTTTGCAAATTGCAAACCAACTAAAAGCAAAGTGTCGTTGTGTTGTTTTTCGATGTTCGAATGAAGTTTCTTTTGGTATTTGACAAGATCAAGATTAGGGATTACTCAGAAAAGTGTCATCCGAGAATACTCTACAAGGTCAAAGTCATGGTAAGTCCTGGCGTTCTAGTCATTTTCTACATTTTGCCGGAAGGCAGGAACGTGGTGTTTTACCGGATCCAAGATTAATTTAATTGTAGCATCGGCTTTGTTTGGGTAGTGCGATTTAACTGTAAAAGTAAAGTCCACTTGGGATTTGGAGTAAATTAAATTGTTTAGAATTTTAACTATGAGCCAGTCTCATGATCATGACTCCTCGTCTTCACTCCTTAGAATACACTGCTTGCTGCCGGATGTTCAGGTTGTCATCATTTTTTTCATTGGATTGGAATGCAGAGTAACCTGGAAGTTAAAATGAAGAATTGTGCCTAAATCCGAGTTTCCAATCTAATCTGACGAGAAAACTACATTTGTGTGTGGCTGGAAAGAAATGGGCGTGTCGGGGTGTGGCTTGAGAGCTGACCTCTAAAGGCAAAGGGACGGGTGTATGATATTTGGTGGATATAATTATGAAATTGGAGCGTGACTCCTTGATGGATTCAGCGCTTCTTGGATTATTGACACACTTACTAATACTTAATTCTCCTTTTTCCCATTCGTCTTGATTGGAACTGGAGTTTAAATTCCCAAAATAGCAGGGCAATAGAATTTTACTAAACCCTGAAAAATATTCATTTGCATGATTGTATGGCCTGAATCTGTTTTAAACTATATTGTTAATTGAATTTGAATTTAGGAATCTTCACGAAGTGCCACTGCCACTGCTGTTGGCAAACGCTTTTATGAATCCAATGTATAACTCATCTGCATGATCGAATTTCGACGCTGACATTTTCCATTGATGTACTTGGTCGTTATCATTCATTCGCCTCATTTAGCTCTTTATGGACTCCGAAATGGAATGGTTCCCTTGATACTTACCTGAAAGTTTCTTTGAATTATTAAATGTCAGGTTCGTCTTCTAGGGTACTTTTTACTGATTGCTTTTTGCAAAGGTTTGTTCAGCCCTTTCACTCCTGAATACACTAGAAAAAAAGTCAAATGCCCAGTTTTACTATTATTTTCTTATGTTTGATTCCAGGTTTTGGCACATATCTAGTGAATTAGGGAGGAATTGCCCAATTACAGCCAATTGGCTTCGTTCGAAATGTTTAAAAAAAAACAGGCAATTAAGGTGTACTGTACAATAATAATTGTTATTACAAGCTTTTTTGTTGTTGACTTTCCTCTGGTGTATGGGTAGAGGATAAATAGAGAACTACAGAGGTTTCAGTTCTTTCTAAAGAAGAATCCAATAACTAAATTACTTTATTTACATTTAATAATCAAATCATTCCAACAGCTCCAACCATTTATTCAAAAGTTAAATAACTATTCCAATTTTATCGATTAACGTTTCTATAATTATAATTTAAGCGTTAGCGTTTTAACCTTAATTTTGCCTTCGTCTTATAGAAACTTACATCTTCTACCCTGCGAATCAGGGTTCTAGAAATCTAGTTGTTTGTTGCGGAATGCGGATTCATTTTCCATAAAACGTAGAACGACAACATTTGAGTTTAAAATTTAAATCAAAACCAACAATCTAAAATTTAGTTGCCCAAATTGCCAGTGATTTATTTATTTCGTCCCTCAAGTGTACAAAATATTGGAAGTATTTAGTGATGAAGCTTTTCAATTGCAGTAGTTTCTGGATAAGAGTGTCAGCATCAGTCACAGTCTGTCCTAATCAGTGATTTTTTAAATCATTATTCTATCATCTTGTTTCGTTTTCTTCGGTGAAACGAAACATTATTTTTAGGCGCTGAGTTGAATTGCCGTGTGTTCATCTACTTTATTTAATGTGGTTTACTCGGTCATGATAAGTTTTGGTTTCCGAATTTTGTGGTAGCTTCTTTCACTAAAGTTTGGTATGCCAGCGCTTCCTTACCCAGCCCACTATCAAATTAGTTTTTCTTATATCTCGAGTGGTGTAATGTAGTCATGCACGGCACTTACTACTTCCTTGGCGTGAAGTAATTCCTGAGCTTCGAGTACTAAAGTGGATTGCTGTTGAAATTAATAAGGCATAAGTTAAGATAGAACGGGAGTGAAAGGCGTCTGTCTACTTTCTCCGAAGAGGAAAGGACACGAGGTGAAAGCTCCAATCCCTTTCTGCCTAAAGTGAGTTATCGATTTCACTGTTTCTTTTGAAATCCAAGCTTTCTTCAACCAATTACCTTTCTCCAGCCCAAACCCTCCATATGGGAAGGAAATGGAAAGGGACTTGTGACTACTTCAAAGTAATCATAGCCAATGGTCGAGGCAGTGGGCCACTCCATTTCGTTGTTTATTCCCTTAGAGTATTCAATAACTCAACCAATCCTAATGGAAATAGCAGGGTTTTCTTTTGCACAGTCTCTGTAAAATGGAGAAAGTAGAAAATCTCTAGTTTAATTAAACTTCATTTAAAAAGTGAAGGAATACTCTGTGATTACTGCAAAAATTTTGCCACTGCGTTAACCAATTCTTTGAATTTACGGAAGTGCCATAGTTGGCCATAATAGTCTGAGCACCGGCCAAATAACCATGGCTTTTCGTGTTATTTTTCATCGTTTACAACGTCGTGGCTCGGAGTACTTCATGTCGCTGCTTGGTAGCGGTGCTGGCTCGAGGGGAGCAAGTAGTCGAAACGGTTAAATATTAACTAATTTTTTTTTTTGCATAGCAGTATTTATACTTTGTTGGAATTTTCTATTACAACAAATAACAGCAATGTCCATTTAAAATTTTAGTCGATTTCAAAGTAACTTAGGCTTGAACAAGAGAAAGTTGAACCCAATAATTGAAATGAAGACATTGTTTTGTTATTGATTGTGTTGCCCTGGTGTGGTGTTATTACAGTGGCTTCCCATGGCGCACAGAGAAAAAGATGGAATGGATGGATTGCAAGAAGTATTGATTTCTAATATTGATTTATAATTGTTGGGTTGTAGATGCTGGCGTCAATTCTCCAGTAATGGCGGATGAGCCTGATGGCCATAGTCGGCTCAGCGCGGCTGAACCGACTTCGATTGCTGCACGCCTGCGCCGTGCGAGTCGAGCTAGTCACACCCCTGCTCGAGAAAAGACTCGTTTAATTAATGTCAACAGTCCTCAGCTCGAGAAGTTCGGTGGCAATCGGATTTCCACCGCCAAGTACTCATTCTTGTCCTTTCTTCCGGCATTCCTATTTGAACAATTTAGACGTTATTCCAATATATTCTTCCTTACAATTGCACTGCTACAGGTAAATCAATAAACGAAAAAGCTTGAATGTATTTGATGTATGTTTATGTTTGTTTAGCAAATTCCAGATGTATCGCCAACGGGACGTTTTACTACGCTAGTACCTTTAGTATTTATTTTATCAGTCTCAGCCATCAAGGAAATTATTGAAGACTACGTAAGGGGCAATCGATTGCATGTGTTTGGAAGTAATGTTGTTGATTTAGATTATTTTTTTACAGAAAAGACATCGGGCAGATCAAGAAACAAACAACAGACGCGTAGAAGTCCTCAAGAATGGTCAATGGGAGAACATTCGATGGAAAGATGTCTGTGTTGGAGATTTTGTAAAGGTCCATAATGACACATTCTTCCCAGCAGATCTCATTCTTTATTCATCAAGGTAACTAACAACCTAATCGATTAAGTTGAGGTGCAAGTTTTCGGAAACTTTTGTATTTATTCTAGTGAGCCTCAAGGCCTTTGTTACATCGAAACATCTAACCTTGATGGCGAAACTAATTTAAAAGTGCGGCAGGGATTATACGCTACTTCCGGACTTCTGGAAACTCGAGACTTGGCCACTCTCACTGGTGAACTCGAATGTGAGTTACCAAATCGTCACCTTTACGAGTTTGCTGGGAGACTTCGTCTAGGCACAAATGAGTAAGATATCTCAGTCGTGTAGCAGGTTTACTTAAATAAAATTACATTTTAATTATTTTCCAGGGATCTGCCACTGGGGCCTGATCAAGTTTTGCTTCGCGGTGCAAAACTTCAGAATACAACTTGGGTCTTTGGACAAGTTGTCTATGCTGGGCATGAGACTAAGCTCTTAAAGAACTCTACAGCGGCTCCGCTGAAACGCTCCACTGTGGACAAATTAACGAACACACAAATCTTGTTCTTATTTGGTCTTCTTATTGGCATCTCGGTGTTTTCAGCCATATGTAGTTTAATCTTTGAAAGCAGTTATGAGAGGTGGTATCTGAAACAACCAGGTGAAATAACGCCATGTCTATGTTATAATAATGTATTGAATTCCAAATTGTTGTACATATATTTTTTTGTGTGCAGAATTTGGAGTCAAGGCTTTCCTGTTCAACGTGCTGACATTTGTTATTCTTTACAATAACTTAATTCCAATTTCCCTGACAGTGACGCTTGAAGTCGTCCGATTTATACAAGTATGTCAGAGCAAATATAGTCAATCGGTCAACATAAGTATTAATTTTTTGGTCTTTCTAGACAATGTTTATCAATAATGATCTCGATATGTATCACGCTGAGTCAAATACCCCTGCATTGGCTAGGACATCAAATCTGAATGAAGAATTGGGCCAGGTAAGTATGAGTGATTTAATGATTATGATAGGATGTATGGGCTTAATGTTTCCTGGATAATAAATATGTTACTTATTATTAAGGTTCGGTATATTTTTTCCGATAAAACGGGTACCCTGACGAGAAACATAATGGAGTTCAAAGGATGTTCAATTGGAGGGGAGTTGTATCGTCCAGAAGATTTATTCAGTACACCTTGTCCTCTTCTCGAGAATCTGAAAAACGAACATCAGTCCGCAGCTGATATTCGGGAACTTCTAACATTACTTTCCGTTTGCCATACTGTGATTCCTGAAAATTCCGAAGGTGAACTAATTTATCACGCTGCGTCGCCGGATGAGAGAGCACTGGTGTACGGGGCCAATCGACTAGGCTATGTTTTCGAAACTAGAACTCCGAATCATGTGGTTATAAAAGCTGGTGGTGTTCATCAAAAGTTTGAAGTCCTAAATGTGCTGGAATTTACTTCCACTAGAAAACGAATGTCAGTAATTGTTAAAACACCAGAAGGCAAGCTCAAACTCTACTGCAAGGTTAGACTTGGTTTTATTTCATTTCTTTGTTTTACCATACCGTACCGTATTTATCATGTTTACCAAGTACGAGGTTTTTTCATATTTGAAAAGGGGGCAGACTCGATCATTTACGAGAGGCTATCAAATTCACCAATCAATTCGAGCGAAATAAAGTCGGCCACCCAGGCACATTTAGAAGAGTTTGCTACACAAGGCCTGCGGACACTTTGCTGTGCAGTGACAGAATTATCTCCGAAAGCATATCAAGTTAGATATCTAAATACATCACAATCATTTTACACAAATTTTCAATTGTTTCATCCTCGATTGCTTTTATTTCAATCTTCAAATTCTTGTTTAGGATTGGAAGCAAATCTACCAGAAGGCTTCTACTGCCATTCAGAATCGTGAGCTTAAACTCGAGGAGGCTTCCAATTTAATTGAAACCAACTTACAGCTTTTAGGAGCAACGGCAATTGAAGACAAACTTCAAGATGAAGTAAGTAGTGAAGCAATAATACTCCCATGTTGCATTTCGAGATGTATTAATAAGTATTGTTTTAAATTTAGGTCCCGGAAACGATTGCGGCGTTGATTAAGGCTGGAATCAGCATTTGGGTTCTTACAGGGGACAAGCAGGAGACAGCGATAAATATAGGCTATTCGTGTAAACTACTTACTCAGTCCATGGAGCTTTTGATTATTAATGAAGAGACTTTGGACGTAAGCCTTTTACGGTAAAGGCATTGATGTTAGCATATGATGCAATTTATTTTTTCAGGCTACACGAGACTGCATTCAAGGTTACGTAAGTGATTTGGGGAGAGATAATGGTCAGAATTTGGGAAAGGAGAACGACGCGGCCGTAATTGTTGACGGGAAGACTTTGAAGTTCGCTCTTAGCTGTGATTTACGACGAGATTTCCTCAATTTATGTACAAGCTGTCGTGCTGTGATTTGTTGCCGTGCATCCCCAATACAAAAGGCAGAGGTTAGACACTGGTTTTGGGTTGTAGATGTGTTCATAACAATTTGTTAGGGTTTGTTTTCGGAAGTTGAAGAAAACCGCTAATATAACAAAGAAAGAAGTCATCATTGTAGCTAATGATAATACGATTTGATTGGAATCATTGTAGATTGTAGAGTACGTGACGCTTCAAACGGGGGCAGTGACATTGGCTATAGGAGATGGGGCGAACGACGTTGCAATGATCCAGAAGGCGCACGTAGGAGTCGGAATTTCGGGAGTCGAAGGTCTTCAGGCAGCCTGTGCATCTGATTATGCAATTGCACAGGTTAGATATGTGTTATATTTAAGTACAAACTTTAATTTAATAAAATTTTATTCTCTAATTTTTCTATTATTAAATCTTCAGTTTCGATATTTGAAGAAATTGTTGCTGGTTCATGGAGCTTGGAACTACGACAGAATGTGCAAACTAATTTTCTACAGTTTTTACAAAAATATTTGCCTTTACATTATTGAACTGTGGTTTGCAATTTACTCTGGCTGGTCTGGACAAATTATTTTTGAAAGATGGACCATTGGCCTCTACAATATGGTTCGATTCTTTGTCGGTCAAGAATTTCAAAAACACTAATAACGAGGTCTATTGTTTACAGCTTTTCACTTGTGCTCAGCCAATTGTAATTGGTCTATTCGAGCAGAGTTGCGGCATGAGTGTGAGGATGAAGTACCCAATTCTTTATAAAGCGTCTTCGGACTCATTTTCCCTGAGAACGTTTTTCTTTTGGCTTGGAAACGCCATTATACATTCCATGATTCTCTTCTGGGGCTCCAAGGCTATTTATGGTTACGGAGACGTTTGGATGCACGGAAAGGAGGGCGGATACCTGGTGCTCGGGAATTTTATTTATACGGTACAGTCAGAATTACGACACATTTAATTGGCATTTATAAATCTTTGTGTTCTGTACTTTTAGTATATTGGTTTTTAGTATGTGGTGGTAGTTGTCAGTTTGAAGTCAGGACTGGAAACCATTGCCTGGACAATTTTTAGCCATTTATCGATTTGGGGTTCAATTCTTCTTTGGTTTATATTTCTTACAGCTTATAGGTATGAACGTATTGCAGTATTGCTATTTCGTAAGATAGTCCATTATTATTACTTTGTAATTATAGTTACGTGTACCAAATATTTCCGGGAGGTGCGATTGGTGCGGAGATTTGTGGTATCGCAGTTATGGTGTTCAGCTCGCCTGTCTTCTGGTTCGGATTACCCCTCATCACTGCCGCTACCCTCCTACCGGACATTTTATTTAAGACGTACGTTAAACTTACGGGTGTCTATATATTTTTAATTTCTATAATTTAAATTTGACCTTGGTCTAGCACTCGGAACACGTTTTATGCAAGTTTGATTGACAAATTCCATTACTGTGAGGCACAGGGCAATGATCCAGCTGCAATAATGCTTGAAGAAAAGCACAGGTTCGAAATCAGATACTGATACTACCATATTCACATCTTTCTTGCTCTGAAGCACACTGTAGTTAAACTTCACAATTCACTGGCATTCACTTCTAAGTTTTAACTAAGAGTTCACGAATAACATTTTGATCGTGATTGTTTCCTTTGCGTTCCAAAAGCTTAAAACCTACTCCTGTCCTTGGTGGCAGAATCGCACCTTGTAACTCCCCTGGTTGCGCTAGCCCAGCAAGCAAACACTCAGCGCTTCCGCCAAAACAGCAGATAACCCTTAACACTGACCCTCATCCTTCTCCTGCTAAACGTTCTCCAGGAAGCACCGCTCTTCACAAGGAATTGGTTTCGCGAGATCCATTTCTTGTTAAACGTTCTCCGGGAAACACCACGGTTCACAAGGAATTGGTTCCTCGGGATCCATTTCTTGTTAAACGTTCTCCGGGAGGCACCACGGTTCACAAGAAATTGGTTCCTCGAACTCAGCGTCGTTCTTAGCTTTTAAAAAATCACGTAGATTGTAGTTCAGAACTATTTTCCTTAAGATTACAATTCCGAATTTACAAAATTATACGCATCCTGTTGCACGCTCCTGCTGATGCAGCGTTGTAATAACTAGTAATTGAGTGCTGACGCCATTTTACTTGCTATATGTAGCTGAAGTTGGAACTTAGATGCAAGTCATATTGCAGAAACATTTTGTTTAAATAGCAAACGTTTTATTTAGTACATTTTTGTAAGTTTTCCATCTGCCTTAGGTCCGCTCCTACAGTTGACGAGCCTGTTACAGTATCAGCATGCTTATTAAGGTATTCTCAAGAGATAATTCCCAAAAGTTGCCTCCATATTTGTGTCCTTAAAGCTTTGACCTCACCTCGTAATTGGATTGTAGGAGACAGTTTAGCCAAAAACGAATACGAAGAAAAAATGTATTTGACTAGTTGTTCTGCTTTTGGTGGTTGTCCGCATTGTTTAATTTGTTGGACGCTGAATTATTACTAACCAGTATTTTTATTTCAATTTTATCTCCGTGTCATTTATCATTCTTTTAAGTATGTATTTAGTTACAAATTATTTTGTGTTGTTTTCCTGTAAGCTTTGTTGGATATTTTGTAATTTTGAGTATTGCACCCCCACCGCCACCCCACCACGCCTGTGAACTTATCTAATAGCACCTTTCACCCTTTCGATTACTTTCTATGTTCTCATATGCCTTCAAAAAAGTTGAGATTCATCGTTGGTGGCGTATCCTGGAGCTGGAGAAACGTCTTGTTTTAATGAGATTGATTTACTTTACTGTGTTGTATTTCTTTCAGGCCAATGCATGTTCTTGGGCAACTTGTTCGCTGTAAGTTTAATGGAACATTTGTAGCGTAGTTTGTCGACTATAGAAAAATTGGAGTGGCATTCATAACTCGTATCGTTAATTGGGATCATATTCATAATTCCTTGTCTATTCCAATCTACGTGACTGTGCATGTAGTTATAAGTACATTTTTTAGCGAATTCTTCACAGATTCTTACTCCCAATCTCCAATAGACACCTAAGCGTTTGCAGTTCTCTGGAAGCGTTTTCTCCATTTTGATTTGCGTAAAATCATCTACATTCTACAACGAACGTGTTTTGCTATTTAGCTTCTTGCTTGTGCGCAAGTCGGGTTGCTTTTTTGATGCATTTTCTAGTCATTATACGCTTTATCGTGTATCACGATCAAACTGTAGAACATACCAGGAATCCATTTTTTTTTAATATTCCAATAGTTGAGCTGTACCATATACAAATATTTTCCGCATAACCGTTATGGATTTCGAAGTTAAATTACATCGTTACATCATTCTATTACTTTTCTAGTATTAGCGCCCTTATGACAATGACAATTTTTATGGCTGAATGAGAAGATATTGATTTTGATTGATTTTTGTTTTTTGAAACCCACCAAACCAAATTCGACTACAACGCAACTGTAGACTTAGTGAAACGGCACGTTTGCTACGGAACGTACGAAACGTTTTTAGTAGACGCCATGCTGACGAACATGCTCAAGAGGTGGAGTTGTCCCGTAAGTTCTCGAATCCTCCCACCGTCTGTCTCTTTGACGTATTTTTAGTTTTTCGGTTCTTCGGTTCGAGTTCTGGATGTCACACAGTTCAAATATAATTTTAATGATTTAAGGGTAATTTCATTTTAAGTTAATTGGTGATGATCATTTTTATAGATGGCTACGCATTCTCTCAAGAGGAACATGGAGTAATGACTCAATCGGAGTTAATTCGTACCTACGACACCACTGTCCCAAAGCCCGGAGGCATGTAGTCCTGTCCATTTTGAAAAGAATTATTCCTAAAAGTCATTGCGTTTTTGGAATATGGATAAATGTTATGGAATACATTGGAGACATTGACATTGACAGCGGTCGAGTTTTAAGCGTCAAGATTCAAGAGTGGTGCTAACGCCAAATCTACAATTTAAACTTTTACCGTTGCATTTATTTAGGAAGAAAACAAAACATCGACGGATTCTTGCTTTACTGAAATACATACAGTGAGGACCACGTAAAAGTATACACTCAAATTGGTTTCATAGCAATTATTCCTTGTGTATGGGGGGCTAAGTAAAGCTAATATTTTAGAATTACAATTAGATTCTAGCAGGCCTTTTTGTTGGCCTGCTAGATCTCCAGACTTCAACCCCTTGGATTTCTGTTACTGGGGAATAATCAAAAATGAAGTCTTCAAAGATCCCCCAAACTCAATTGCTGATCTGAAGCAGAAGATCATAGATGCTTTTCGGAATCTGGATCAAATCATTTTCAAGAAGTGTCAAGATGAGTTTTATGATCAATTGGGACACTGCTTTGTGGCCGACGGAAAGCATTTTGAGCACTTCATTTGAGGAATTAGAAAATTATTAGCGAAAATTATAATTTTAGAAATTCAGGTATCAAACGTCCCTCCATATTTTAGAAAAATAAACAATTTGTTTACTTTTGGGTGTATACTTTTACTTGGTACTCACTGTACATACATCTAGTATACCAAAAAGGACAGATTTTAATTGATAATAGCACTCGAAGCCTCGGCTGTTTTCTTTCTGGGCTGGCAGGTATTTTGAAAGCAGAAATGATGCCTTTTACTAAGTTGCCAGGTTGCCACAATGAGATTTTAAGATGCTTTAAATCTTGCAGAAAATGTTATTTTTATTTTGTCCCATCTCTACGCTCCAACGGAACGTAGTTATCCCTGCACTCCTTTTAATTGAAGAGTTAGTATTTACGAAAGTAGTGTTTTAGTCTTATTTAGTTTGCTGTGATAATTATTAAAGTCCAATAAAATAGGAAACAAACTAATAATAGGGTCTTGTTGCTTTGCATCGTAATCTTGCGTGCAAATTGCATTTAGCAACAATGATTTCTCCGCCTCTTGGTTTAAGTCTTAATTTAATACTCTTAAATCTTGCATTGTCCTAAACTAACCGACTCGTTTTCCAGATTTAAAAATAAATCTCCCAATTTTAATGTCGAAATAAACGTATGTATATGTACTGAAGATAGTTTCTAAAAGATTAAGAATGTAATAGGCCATTTAAATCAATGAGTCTACTGATGTCCGAATTTACTTAATTAGACTAAATGAATCACGCTTAATGGAAATAAATACGAAAAAATGGTTTATTTTGCCCCTTTAACGTTTCTACCATTTATAATTAGGCTTTATTATTATTATTTATTAGTTACTTTCTTTTTACGTTGAATATAAGATTTGGAGAACACTCACAAGGAGATGGTCTGAAGTGCGCAAGAGCTAAAATTTTGAAACTTTGCTATTTTATTACATATAATTAAAAACGATTTTTAAACATAGTATGAAATTTCAACGCTCAAAATTTTGGAAAAAAG